>JAODAL010033637.1:0-45328 GCA_025379985.1 Phyllomedusa bahiana | reverse complement strand
TGTCCCTTTGGTGCATCTTCAAAACTGTGAAGGATGGTGCAGAGATCTTTCACCTGCTCAACACTCCGAGGTCCGCACCACTGCTCGTCAGCCCATGTGCCACTTCATACTGCATGATGGCATTAACCTGCTGCTACAATCGCTGGAGCATGTGGAGGGTGGAATTCCAGCGTGTTGCCACCTCAACAATGAGACAGTTGACGGGGAGGCCCAGATCACGCTGCAACGCTGCCAGTTGGGTCAAAGCAGGGTGCAAACATCGGAAGTGTGAGCTAAGACTTCGAACCTTCCTCAGCAGACATTGAAAACCAGGGTAGCGCTTGAGAAATTTCTGCACAACCAGGTTCAAGACGTGTGCCAGGCAAGGAATGTGCGTAAGTCTACTGATCTTAAGGACAGCAAGGATATTTCTCCCGTTGTTGCACACCACCTTGCCTGGCGCCAGGTTCTTAGCACCCAGCCACTAGATGGTCTCAGTGCACAGAGCCGTCCGCAACTATTTACCTGTGTGTTGACGGTCTCTAAGACACATTAATTTCAGAACAGCCTGGTTTCTCTTGACACGTGATGCCACTCTTGGAGTTTGGGGATCTGCACTCTGCACCATCCAATCAGTGTGGAAGAGTGACTGCTTAGCCGAGACCCACCATCATCACCAGAGGCACTGTCATCCTCCCAACTAACCCAGTGAGCAGTCAGTGAGATGTAATGCCCTTGACCATGCTTACTAGTCCATGTGACTGTAAGGAGATGGACTTTGGTGGACACAGATGCAGCCAATGCGCTGCGTTTTCTGGACAGCTTTTCTGGCAAAGAAATGCCTGCTCAGCATCTGATATTGGGGGCATGCCAGGGCCATGAGGTGGCAGAACCCAACTGTGTCCACCAGTCAGAAAGGCAACATTTCCAAGCCCAAAAGCCTGGCAATGTCGACATTCAGGCTTTTGGCTTTTGGATGTTTCTTCTGCTTCCACACCTGGGACACAGAAGGCTGGCTGCTGGACTGGACGCTGTATGGCGCGCAGGTCAAACTGGTGGAAAGAGAAGGGGTAGGTGGGAATCTGCCGACAGTGTCTGGCACTGTAGATGGTGATTGCTCATTCTGCTCCAGCACATCGGCAGCAGAGGACCGCTTGGTCTTGGAAGTGGCGGAGGAGGAGGAGACAGAGGATGTCACATTGGTTGGAAGCCCAGGACCTGTGTGGCCTTTTTTCTCCAAGTGACTCCTCCACTTCAATTCATGCTTTAGATGCATGTGCCTATTCAAATTCATGGTGGTTAAACTCTTTAGATTCTTTCCTCTACTGACATGTTAATGGCAAATCCGCCTTGTTTGAAAAAGTCCCAGGCTTCACAGGTCCTGGACTGCCTCAGTGGTGAAAACAGATTTCCTAACAGTGTCTTGCATACTGGCTGTCCCCACAAAACTGCAGCAAGGAAATTTTGGGCACGGAAAGAAATTTTCTGCAAGAAACCAGTATAACACAGTGATTTCTTTTGAGAGATTTCCTAACAGTGTCTTGTGCACAAGCTGTCCCCCCAAAACCAAGCTGCCCCCCTAAAAAACTGCAGCAAGGAACTATTGGGCAATCAAAATAAAGATGGATAAGATGCAGTATGCAGAAATATCAAAATCCCTAACTATCTACAGTCTAGGATTCCTTTATCTTGCTGTACCCCAACCCTAGCTAATCTATCTAGCAGCTTTTCTGTTGTGAAATCACTGGGAAATGGTGTGTCTTCCTGCTTTGAAACAAGCACAGAGAGAGAGAGCAGTGTGTTCAGTTGACAGTCTCTAATCATAATGGTGTTGACTAGGAAATACAGTCACATACATAAAACAGGGTCATGTGATTTTAGCAGTCAATGAGATCCCTACACTATCACTGGTGACGTTCTTGACCCCCCTCTGTGCTCTGCACTTATTGGCTGGCCACCAAAAGTACAGGAAGCAGAAAATGGGCCCCGCCATTTCCTTGAAAAAGTTCCCTTGATCTTGTTTTTTTAACCCCAAATGTTTTTTTATTTTCCAATTAAAAAAATATTTCGGAATCCAAAAATTGATAACGAGTAAAAAAACCGTAAAAAAATTAGACCTCGATTTTTTTAAACATTTTTTCTCGATTAAAAATCGCTCCCCCCCCCAACACTAGTTTTTTAAGAACTTAAGGACTTCCCCTGGGATATTGCCCATTGTGAAATAGTCCCCCCCCTAATTGGCTTGAAGCTGGCAGTTTTTTTAAATATTTCCCCCTCCTTGTGTGTTACTTTGGCCCCTTTTAATGGAATCTCTTTTTGCCTTGTAACTTTTTTTATTATCATTTTTTTGCCGGCTTTTTTTAAATCCTCTGTAAAAAAACGTTTTTGCTATATTCCCCAGTTTTGTTTTTAGAGCCTGCTTTTTTTTTTTTATTTTTTTTTAACCCTGGAACCCCTTCTTTTATTGTTGGTTTTTTGTTTCTTGTTACATTTGCCCACTTACCCAATGCAAGGGAACGTTTTTTTTGCCACAGTTTTGTTCCGACCCCGACGACTGCTTTTTTAAAAGGTCCCACGGCCGGCCAAAGAAAAAAAGGCCAGTTTGGGAGGCCCCCTAGGCGCTAGGTTTCCCCCCCTCACTATTCTGTTCCCCCTTTTTTTCCTCCAAACCTAGGCAAAAAAACAAAGCGGATTGCTGGCTGTTTTGCCACCCCTCCTGGTGGTAGTTTCCGCCATCCTTCAGCAAAAAGTGCCTTGTTCCAGCAGAGAAGGGCACAAAAAATAAAATGCCCTTCTCCTGGGAACCCCGTTTTTTTTTTTTTTTTTCCCTTGGACCCCGAAAAAAAAAAAAGTTTTGTCCACTTTTTTTTGGCAGTCCGTGGGGTCCCCAGCTTGTAAAAACATCCCAGAATTAAAACACTCCTTCCTCTGAGGCCCCAAAATATGGGCGGCCTGTGGTTTCCCCCTTTTTTTTACAGGGTGGATTTTCCTTTAAGGAAAAGGGGCCCTTAAAACTTTTTCACCCCAACCACTCCCAAAAGTGGGAGTTTCCCCCTGGAACACCGATTTTTTTTTCCCCCCGTTTTCCAGTCCCCCCCCTGGGGATTCCCCTAAAAATACTCCCCCCCTGAGCCAGACCACGTAAATCAATTTTGTGGGGGAAAACAACACAGCTCCTGTGGACTATACATCAGGGAAGAAAAAGAATCAGCTTTAGGAAAATTTTTTTGTACAGAGTACCTAGGCAAAGTGGTTGGTTGAACCCCGCTGGATGGGGGGGCGCCCCAGTAAAAATTTAAAAGGGGCCCTGTTCAGAACCCACAGCAAAATATTTTTTTTAACCACAATTTGCAAGGCCCAAAAGAAAATACATCAGAAAAAAACCTACTTTAAGAAGTCCAATTTTTAAAAATTGCTGGCCCATCAATCTGGGAAAAAGGGGTTTATTTATTTTTTTTTCCAAACAAAAATTTTTGAAGTCCGTCCCCCCTATCTACAAGTAAAAAAATAAATAGATATTTGTAACATTGGAAAAGAAATTTTTTAAGACAAATGACCAATCTTACTAAGGTAGGTGGGAATAGTCCCCCCCCATCAAATTCCCATCCCAAAGAATCATAACTACACAAAACGCTCACAAGGTAACAAGTTATGGATTGGTTTTTTGTAAAAATGCCTTTCCAGGAAAAAAGGCCCCTTCCATTTTTCTTAAAAGAAAAACATGTTTCAGCCCAATTGTCAACCGACAGAGTAGGTCAGTGGGGACCCCCTCCCCCCCTTACAGCCCACCCATCCCACCTATCCCCTGCCTAACCTTGGCGTTTGCCCCCCCTTGCACAAAAAAATGGCAGACCCCCAAACTGGACAACATTCCCCCCCCCCTTAAAACCCACCTAACACCCCCGTGCATGGCCGTCAAGTCCAAAACGCGAAAGTCCCAGCAAGTCCCCTGGTCCCCCCCGAAATAACGGTTAAAACTGGTTACCCAAACCCATCAAATCGGAAAAAAAAAAACCAAGAGAAAGTTAACGTAAGCAAAGCCCAAAAGGGTTCCCAAAAACCCAATAGGTTAACGCGGTACAAAGAATCAGAGGGCCAGTGCCGGAGGGTCCCCCCCAGTAAAGCAAGCCGAATCCCAAGGTAAACAAGGGTTAAAAAACAAAGCAAAAACGGGGATAAAACAGGAAGAAAGCCCCCGCAAAGGGGAAACCTTCACAAGCAAAAGAAAAGCAAAACTGAGCTTTTTGTTTTTTTAAAATGGAGCTATGCCCCGGAGACCACCGCCCCTGGCCCAGCCCTGAATTGGTGCGGGGCCCCTCCAGGACTCCCTTCCCTATTTGGCCCGAGCGGAAAACCACCCCTCCTGACTTTGAACTTTTTGAAGCCAAAGCTATTACCAATCCTATACAAGCGCAGGCTTTCTCCGCTGGGGCGTGGTCCCAACCCCCGACTGGAAAGGATTAACCCCCCTGAAGCCCTGCTTTTCCCCTGCCACGGCCAAAAACCCAACGTTGGTGCCATGACAGTACCCCCCCCCTTTTTAAGGGGGGCCCACTGGGGCCCCCCTTATCCTTGTGTCCCCCTTGTTTTTGGTCCCCGGGTGGGGAGTCTGGGAATTCCCCTGAAAATTCAAGAATTTCAGCGGAACAAATCCTGGGCCGGAAACCCACGACCTCCTCCTCCGTACCCCATTAAAAAAAACCCCCACCAGTGGGACCAGGTATTTTGCAGAGATTTTCTCCGCAACTCTAAAAAACGGGATTCCCCAAGATTACAAAGCAACCCTCCCCTAACCCATTTCAACCCTCAATCTTATTAAACAGGAGAATGGGGGCTTTTGGAAGCGAAAAGACCATAAGCCGGTAAAAAAAAGATTTGTCCTCCTTTTTAAAAATGACCCCTGTTTTGAAATGACATAATCCATTGTAAACCCGGAAGAACCCAAGGAAAGGGTAAACTTTAAGACCCCGGTAAAATGCCCCCAAGGTTTTAAACAAACTTTTCAATCAACCACATATTGGAAAACCCACAAAAAATTTCATGTAGGGCAAGATTGCCGAAGGCAACCCTTTTAGAAGGAAGATTACGGTTTTTTTTTTTTTTTTGGACAACAAAACCTTATCCACCCACAGAAAAAAACCGCCCTGTGAGCAAAGTGACCGCGCTCCCCCCTTTCCAACCCTTCCCCTTTTGTTTTGGAATGCCTACCCCTTCATTGAGCAAAAGTTTTTTTTTTTTTCTGAACTTGGCCCCAGACCTTGTGCCACAAGATCCATAAACCGATAAGATTTATCGCAACCCCCAACTATTGTTCATAAAAAGTAGCATTGGAAAAAAAAGTATCCATTGACCTAGGATGTCAAAAACCGTAAAATTACAGAAGAACGGGGAAAAACACCAGAACAAACTGTTTATCCTGAATGGTTTAAATAGCCAAATTTCCACTAACGGTAATAAAACTTTTTTCACCCAATCCGCATTGGGTGAATCAGAAAACAAAGGCACGCCAGCTTTTTGTTGGAATCCGTTTTTTTTTTGGTTTTTCACCCCTCTTCCATCTGCACCCCCATTTTAGACACAAGGGTTGAAAAAGCAGAGGGAGAAAGGACAGGTGGAATAACCCCAGAGCCTTTAACAGAGAGATCCTCCAGAAAAAATCGAGAAAAAACAAAAAATTTGGACCCCTCCTTGTCCCCCCCCCTGAAAACAATAATTTCTCGGTAACCCATTTACAAAATTTTATCACAATTATGTGGGTTTTTAAGAACAGACCCAACTTGGCGAGCTTCTTGGGACGACAGGCCAACCCCCTGAGTGGAATAAAAAACCCAAAATGCCAGATATTGTACTAAAAGCGAATCCACCAGAAAAAACTTACCTAAAAAATACCCCGTCCCTTTTATACCCTCAGAAGGGTGGGAAGATTTTGGGTCCATAAAGGTTTACCCACAAATGGCGATGGTGGGTTGTTATCATGAATTTTTTGCCTCCCGTATGGGTAAAAGAGTACAAAGTTTTCCCCCCAAGGCGTACGGTTTTTTTATTTTTCTGGGAACCTTTGGGCCTGAGCCAATACAAATATCACAATGCCTGCCACCAATAGAGTTTTCTCCACAATCAATGATTAAATAAAAGACGCCACCAAGAAGTTTTTTTTTTGCGAGAAGAATTAGCCTCTTTTTTGGCCAATAAACACTCCGGGAATTGGGTTTCAACCCCCGGATCAATACAGAATCAAAATGTCCCAATTCCCTTTAACAACTAGCCCGAAACAGGGTGGGGAGAAACAAAAAGACCTTAAAGCCAGGACCAATTATCAAGGTCCCCCCCCTCATGTCCCAGGGTGTGGGTCCCCCTTTAAATTCTCCAAGTGGGCTAAAATCGGGAACAATGGCTTGAGGACAATTGGGTCCCCCACCCCCCCCCCCTCCTTTGGTAAAAAAAAGTACTGATTTCCCCTCCCCCGAAGGCAAGTGAACTGGCAATAAGAAAGCCTTTCCTAGATTAATGCCCCCGTCCAACTTCTTAATATTTTTTTTTTAGAAACCCCTGGTTCCTGATAAAGTGACGACAAAAAAAATTAAAACGGGTAAAAAAAAAAAACAACCGCCCAACGAGCCAGTCATTCAGCCCTTTTTTAGCGTTCCCTCTAGAAATGTCATATTTTTTATGAATCCGTTAGAAACCGGGGACCTTGGTGTTTTGGGCAAAAAACCCCCTCGAAGAAAGTTTGGGGCACCGCCCAATTTCCCTTCCCAAAGGCAATAAATCACCAACGAGCTTCCGCGGTTTTTTTTCGCCAATATCATAATTTCCCTTTCCAGTAAGAGGAAAAATTTTACGGGGAAAATAAAAAGGGCCCGCAAGGACGGAGAATAATTCCCATGGCCCCCTACCCCCGAAACCTCCAAGAAGCACAACCCCTCTATTGACAAAGGGTTTTTAATGTTAATTCTTGCTTGAAAAAATCAACACCGAGCCTGACACTAAAAACCCTGTTTTTTTTTTTTTTTAAGTTATTTATTCCCGCTCAAATGCCTCCTATGTCCTCAAAGTATTGTCCCAAAACTACTGAAAACCTAACCCCCTTTTTCTTAAAGTCCCCCCCCCATGTCCCCCCCCCCCGTCAACGACCCAAACAAGAAACAGAAAAAGTTCCCTGAAATACCATTTTTTTTCGAATAATAGATTTTTGGGCAACCCCAAAAGGAAAAAACCGCTTGCAAGGCCTTTTCCATGGAGTCCAGGGCGACCCAGTTCCCCCCCCGAGGATTGCCTTTGAAAACCTTTATCGGGATCCCCATAAACGAAAAAAAAAAGAAGTTTTTTAGGGGATCATGGATATTATCCCCCCCAGGAAAAGGAAACCTCCCCCCCTGAACCCCAAAAACCACAATTTCCTCGAGTTTTTTTTGACAAACAAATTATTTGCCAACCTCAAGATTTTTTGGGTTCCCCCCGCACATGTTTTAACAGGGGTGGGGAGATGCCCAGATTTTTTTTTTTGTGAATAAATTTAAAATGTTTACCCAAGAATAGACGACCATACCAAACGACCAATCCAATTCAAACGTAAAACCGTCCCCATTTTTACCCAGGGGTTTTTTTTCTTTTGGAAGACAAGACAAAGGAGCATTACACAGCCCAAGGCCATACCAAGATATTCAAAAATGGCCCCCTCCGGGGTTTAAAATTTTAAATGCGGTTCCCCCCTTCCACTCAATCCTCCTTCCTGTAGTACGGATTCAGATATAAATAGGCCCCCCCCTTAAGCCCCTAACTTGGAAAAACCACTTATGCCCCTCTGAACATGAATTTTAACAGATCGGAATCAACGAATAAAGGGGATTATTGGGTTTTTTTTCCCTCAACCGTTTTAATTTTTTTATTGAGCTCCCGATAATCAATTGCATGGGGCGGAAGTTTTTTTTTCCCCCAATCTTTCTTCCTTTAACCAAAGAAGAACCCCCCCGCACCCAAATGGGAAACACGTGAAAGGACGAAATGTGACCCTTTTTTTTTTTGTAAGCTCTCTTGGCAAAATGAAAAAATTTATTTATTCCCCATGGCGGGTTTTTTTTCTCTCAGGGACCCGAACAGATTTTTAAAAAATAAAATCCCTGCCCCTTTTAATGAAAAAATTTTTTTTTTACCCCCCCGTCCAATTAATTTTTTTGAAATAGCACAGTCAAATATGATAATCTATGGCGTGGGTAAACCTTTTTCCCCTTCAAGACCTGGGGTTCCTTGGGGAAAAAAACACCTCAGCAAAGTCCCCCCAACGAAATAAAACGCTGGAACATTCTTGGCCTCAAATCCTCCCAATTAAACCCAAAGAACAAATATGAAGGACATTTTTTTCTTAATACACTGCCCCTTCCCCGCCCCACCTAATTGTAACTCCCCCCCGAGATTCAAATCAAATAACAGGTTTTGTGTTTTTGTTCTGAAGCCCCAAGGTAACCCCCCAACACAAACATCCCAGCTCGGGTTTAAGGCCCCCTCCCATTGAAAAATAAAACAAAATAATACAATTTTTCCTTCCATATGTATAGACCCAATACTAGCAACTCAAAGTTTTCCTGGGTTGCCAGTAACTGGAATATTAGCCCTTGACCAACCTGGTTTGAATCAATGGGCCCCACAATTGGTTCAGAAACGCTGCCCAGCGACCCACTGGGGGTTCCCCCCCCCCCTGGGTCCCCCCCCCACAGTCGCATCCTCGTCCCCCTGCACCCCAGGCGAGCCCCCGTTCCCCCCCGCACCGTCCCCGGGTTTTTTTTTTCCCGGGGTCCCCCCCCCCCCCACCGTTCGGGTTCGGGTTTCGTCCGAGCCCTCCCGGTCCCCCTGGCCGGGCCAATCCCACTTTACCCCGCCACTCTCCTGCTTTCAGCCTTCCCCCCCCCTCATGTCTCCCGGTGCGTGGCCCCTCCCGCCCCTAGGGGCCGCTCGCGGCCCTTCCCACTCCTTTGAGATTTTAAAGGGGTTAAAAAAGTGGCGCCGTAAATTGGTTTCCATTGCCGGCCACGCTCCTATTTTTATGTCCGGCCCCTCTTCTTGGCCCGGCCCTCGCCGGATTCCTTTGGTGGGTGTAAATTTTCCCCTTGTTGAAAGTGGGTTCCCAGAGCGTTTTTTTCCCCTTTGTACCCCCTTGTTTCCCCCCCTTACTGTCTAACCGACTCCCCTGGCTTTACGTTTTACCGTCCTAAACGAACCTTGCCCCGCCTTCCCTGAAACCCCTTCCCCTGCCTTTGTCCCCCCTCCTACCGTTTTTTTTTAACGAACCAGGGCCCCGCCAGTCCCACCCCCCTGACCCCTCCCCCTTGCCGTTCCCCACGACCCAACGACCCTGCCCTGCCCCGTTAGCTGGTACCCTCGCAAACCCCTTGTGCAAAACCCACCGCATAAGGCCAAGCTCCGTCCAGTGGGGTTTATTGAACCCCCTGTTGGATTACCCGCCCGCAGCAATACCCATCCGCTTTGTGGGCGGCGGGCCCTCCTTGGTGAATAAACCGGGTGTCCAAAACTTTAGTTCCACTCCCTTGGTGTGGGCTTACGTCATCGCCTGCCCCAAATGGTCCCCCCAGTGGAAATCCCACTCCAACCGTAAATAAGTAGGATCCGGCCATGGGATTTTCCCACCAAGGGTTGCCGGTACCCAGCCTGGCGGAATCCTGAACGACCGTTTTTGTTTTTTTTTGCCCGCCAGTTCCACAGCAACTCGGTCCCAACAAGCCCCCCCACGCAGCAAAAACCTTTCCCAGCTATCCACCATTGTTTTTTTTTGCAGCCAAAACTTTGGGGTCCACCGTCCAAAGCCCAGCACCATGCCAATCATTTATCCGCCCAGCTTCCGGAACGTTTTGTCCCTCCCGCCCCCTTGCTTTCTACGGTTATCCCTGGTGGGCCCTGGAAAGGGGGCCCCCAAGCTTTCCGGGCATTGTCCCCGCTTCCCCCATCTAAAATCCGACGGGAGGACCCCCGAGAACTGGTGCCCAGGGGGTTTTTCCCTATCAACCCAATGCCCCTTCCTAATGCACGTGGAAGCCTGAATTGGCTGATCATTTTTTGCCTGGTCCCCTGAACGTGCGACGGTGGCTTTTTTTCGTTGATAGCCCACTCCTCCTTCCGGGAAAGTGCCTTGGCATGGGGGCTAACGCCTCTATGGGAACAGAAACGTATCCCCCAGTGGGACGGCGGAAAACATACAGTCCCGTTCCTCAGTTGGAGGTTTTTCCGCAACGTCTTTCGAGGAACAGCCCTGGGGTTGCCATCCTCCCGCTGAAGGACCCAGCCCCCCTTCCCCCTAAACTTTACGCCATGGGGGGGAATCCTGTCCCCTGTAGGAGGGTCCTACGGCGGTAACCAATTCCGTTAAAACACTGGCCTCTGAAAGCCTTTTCATGGAAACGAGGCCCGCTCCTGTGGTGGCTTAACCTTCCAAGAAAAGGGACTTTCTCAATGCCCGAATTTAAAGACCGTCCCTTGGCCCCGTAGAAAACCCTTCCGTTCCCCTTCCCTCAGCGACTTGAATCCGGGTTTTTTATCTACCCGCCAATTGGTGACCCGTACGCTTCCCCTTTGACCGGAGGAATAACTTCGGCAAGATCGTCAGGTAAACCCCAACCGCAACGGTTTTTATTTTTTTTTTTTTTCCCCTCGCCTGGTCCTCAGGGTGGGATTTCCATAGGCCCCCAGCTCGCCACAGTTTCAACCAACCACCCCACACACGAGGAGCCCCCATGACAGATTGATCGGGCCCCCGTCTCTCTGAGCAAAGGAGTTTGGCCCCAAGCTTCGCCCGGCCAAGGAAAAACTGGGTGCCTCTACTGTTTTAGGGGCGCCCAGAGCAAATTCCGGAGGAACTGGCCCCCCAAAGCCGTCCGCCCCAAAGCCCCTGCGGGAAAACTCCCCCGCCAAAACCCTATGAAAGTCCTTGGAGAGGCCTAATTTTTTCCTAGTGCAACCCCCCTTCCCCCCCTCCCTTTCCCATTGCCTGTTTATGATGCGCAAGTTTTGCAGGTTCAATTTCCCAGAGAAACCCTTGTAAAAACCAACTGTTTTTCCAAGTTCCGGCGTTTTTTTTTCTGGACCTCCGGGCCTATTATCACCCGCCGGTGAACCATTTCCCAAACACCATTCCCCCCCCTAAAGTGTGAAGCAATACGGCCCCTCCCCAGTGGTTACACCCTTGATAAAACCACTTTGTCCATCTTCATTCCCGGTCAGCCGTGAGCTGGCTTAGCGACCACCAATCCAGTTTCCCCTGTCAACCAAGGCCACCTGATCCCCCCGTCCATGTTTTGGAGGCGCTGCAATAAAAGAGAAGTCCCCCCCCTTCTACGTGCCTTTGACTACGCTCCCACCCTCGTCCGTCGATTTCCCGCCCTCGGGACTCCCCATGGGTTTGCGGCCTCCCACTCCTCCCTATCCCTGGACTGGTGTCTACAGGAGATGGGTTTTTTTGGAATTCGTTTTGGGTCCCCCCAACTGGTTGGTGGGCCCGTTTTTTTTTTTTTTAGTTTTTTTTTTTTGTGGCACCTCCCGTCCGGTTGGCCCTTTCCCCTTCATCCTCCGCCGCCAACCTCCTAAACAGGAGCCGTATATGCCCGGCTTTTTGCCCCCCCCGCCCAGAATATACCCCCGATATTTCCCCTCTGAGAGACAAGGTCCGGAGATTCCCCCCCCCCTTCCTCCCCCGCATCGCCCATACGATTGCCCAAAAATTCCCCCGAACTTAACTGGGCCGGGTTTAACGTTCAAGTTTTTTCCCTTCCCCCGGTGGCACGCGTCTAAAACCCCACTGTTCCCCGGATTTCCTGGAGAGACCCCAAGCCATTTGTTCCCTAGTACATCCCATAGAATCCTCAGGAAAGGGTTTTTTCTTCCGAAAAAGTCCTCGTCTCCCCGCTTGGCCCGCGGGTTTTTCCTTTTTTATTTCCGTGAAAGAAAGAAAGGATGTGATAAAAACCCTTGCGGCCCTGGCAATAAGAAATTAATACCGTGGCTTGGGAAACAAGAAATCAACTTGAAAGAGCCCTTTTATCTCATTTGCCGCCTGATCACTGAAAACTGTTTTTTTTTTTTTGATCCCCGCTTTTGCCAAGGGCGGCCCCAATATTTTTTTTTTTCTCCAAGTTTGATTCTGAGAGGGGGCCCCCTACAAAACTTGGTCCCCTAAACCCCCCCCGCAAGGGCCGACGAATGGAAGAACGGCCCCCCCACCTACCAACACCAAGTGGAAATGTGCCAACTTTTGAGTACCTGGTAATGCCCCTTCCGAACTTGTGGCCCAAATGTCCCCCGCCATCCTATTCTTTTTTTTCCGGATCCTGGTGAATGAACGTTCTTCACCAAGGGTAAATCCTCCCCTCCACACCTGCCGTGGTGGTCCCCTATCCCCTTGGATGGGATCCCTGGGTGTTTCTCACTCCTGATCTTCGAGACCCACCACCAGCCCATGTTATTTTTTCCCGTCCCATTACTGAGACAACTCCGGAGAAAAACCACCCTGGTATGGCCCAAGCAGGGAAGTGCCCTCCTTTCCATCATACCCAAGCCTCTCCGTTGTCTGGGGGTTACTCCCCATCCCTCTGGGAACCAAGGCCCTACGTGAAATTGGGACCCCCCAGAAAAACTGTCTGGGCGCCGTTTTTTTTTGCAAAAGTGCCACGCCCCCAGTCCCCCCCCCCCCCGTTGGCCTGGTTGGGCCCCTTTTTCTATCCCAGCGAATTCCCCCATTGGCCTTCTGAATCTATATCGCCAGGTTTTTCATCCCTACACTTTTTCCTTCTAACGCTTGTGTGCCCCGAATAAGTAAAAAGCCCTCCCCCACCAAAGAAAAAGCAGCCGAATCCCATGCCAAAGCTTGGCCCGTCCCCGAGGCCGATGAGGGCGTTTTCCTTCAAAAGCTCGAAATCCGCCTTTCCCCGCTACGGCCCTACATCCTTTGCAAAACCGTCCCCCCCCGGATTCCACGAAGAACCCCTTTTCACACTGGAGGTGGATTGCCCTCCATCTGTTGGAAAGCCCTGACAGTGTTTTTTTTTTTTACACAAAAAAGGGGCCCCACGGGTAAGACCTGTAACGAGCGTGCATAACTTCTTCCAAGACGTTTCTTCATCATCCCCCCGAAGTAAAATTACACGATTGGCGAAACCGGGGAGCCTTAACTAGCCATAAAAATTGTCCCCCCTGGAAATGGAAAGTGGGCGTTTATTCTGCTTGGAGGGCCCGCCCGTTTGTTTTTTCCCCCCATTTCCCGTATCTACTCCGGACCAACAAGGAAACCCCTCCAAATTTATCTTTTCAGACGGCTATTAACAGCGTACCATTTTAAGCCCACGCAGGCCTTAGGTATGGGTTTCCGCTCTTTTCCTTTTCCTGCCCCGTTTCCGATTTTCAGATCCCACTTCAAGGCCAGCCCGAGAAGAATGTGAAAGAGCTGACACTCCCCCCCTGTCCTACGGAGGCCTACCGACGTGGGTGGGTGAAGATAACCTTACTTTCCAGAAACACATAAATTCCCCCCTAGAAACGGTCCTTTTATCTTTCGAACAGCCCCAAGTTTGAACCCCCTCCGGAAAAAAAAGGATTTCCCTACCTGGAAGTGAACCTTATGGTTGCGTCCCTGCTCCTCCGCAGACGAAATCCTTTAAAATGGGTGAACATTGCCCTTCATTGGTGGCTGGCCATCCCGGCGCCCGGAGAACCCTCCACACGTACCTTTGGCAATTATCTCCGTTCATGTTGTAAGGCCCTGAGCTGGAAAAAGAGAGGTTTTTACGTACATTTATTGTTGGGTCCCCCCCCCGTCTTGTGGACCTCCCTGTTGGCCCCGCAACAAGGACCCGCCACTTTCCACAAGCCGGCCAGGTCTACTACAGCCACCTTCCCCCCATTCCCAAGCCTTTCCAACCACGGTCCCCAACTTTTTCCCATGGACCTGTAAAAATAAAACCTGACCGCCCTCCCCGTCTGCCAACCCACCAATGCCATTTGGGTTGATACGGGGATCCGCTTTTTCCCAAAATGGCGAATTTCCGTCCCGTTTTTTTTTTTTCCCCATGGCCCTGCCCATCTGGCCTCCCCCGCCTGGGGCCGAAGCATGTTTTTTTCTTCCTGCATTTGTTTTTTTCATCTGCAATGGGACTCCCTCAAGCAAAAATTGTTTTTCTCCCGGACCGTGGGAAGTTCCCCATTTTTTTGTTTCCCCCCCCCCTCCAGGTTTTTGGGCGAGCCCTTTGCAACCAACTTTTCCAGTGGAACTCACGACTTCCTCTCCTGCCTAACCAACCGCAGACCTAAATGGCCCCCAGGTGAGGGGGAAAGAGGGTGCCCCCCAAACCAGGTCTTGGAATGTGTAACCTTTCCACCACTTTTTCGTCCTCGGCACCTCCCAAGATGATTTGGTCCCCCCCCCCAACTTTGCTTGAGCCATGGGCGGGAGTTCTCACGTAATAAACTCCCTTTGAGTCCGGGGAGTACCCGCGGGGTTCTCCCCCTTTTCACATCGTGGGGTTATGCCTGTGCAAATCCCCGCCCTCCCTCTCCCTCTGGCCAAAAACCCTCCTCTGATCCCCCCCCCCGCCATAAGCGGAACCCCGCAACTGGTTTGCAAGAACATGGAAAAAGACCATCTGTCCCCCCCAGAAACCACGCCAGTGCCCCCCCCGCTGCTCCGCGCTTTTTTTCCCCCCGAACGGCAATGAAAGGACCCAAGCAGGTAAAAATAAGGAATCCGCTCCTCTCCGTACCCCCCCCCCTTCCTCCCCATGCGCCAAAGGTGTTGGCCCTCTCGTCTCGATACGTCCCCCAGTCCTAAAGAATGCCCTTCCCCCACCAAAATAAACCTGGGCAACCCCATTTTTTTTTCTGGGAACCCTTCGAGGTCCATCCAGCCAATCCCAACCCGGTTTTCCAATAACAAAAACTCCAACCCACCCCCCCCTCCCTACAATGGAGAATTCCCAAATTCCATTTTCAATGTCCTCCCCTTTACTAAAACCGCCCTTTAATCAACTTTTTCCCAGAAAATCTTTATTTCCCCTCCTCCGTTTTGGTGTGCTGAATGCGCCCCATGTCCCCCCCCCCTTTCGAAGTCAAAAAAGAAAAAATTCCCTTGGGCATGAGAGAAACCTAGGGGGAAAAAGCGATACTTTTATTTCCTGTTGGACTGGAAAGAGGTTTTCGGTCCCCCCCCGAAGAGAGGTCCTTTGGGTAGCCCGGAAGGAGAAAATATTCTTTGAACCGAAGCCCTTATCCAGAGATTCTTCTGCAATTCCCAGTAAAGAGTGAGGGGCCCAATAGGGTGTGAAAACAATCCACGGACGCCTCCCCTGCTACCACTGTCCCCCCCCCGGTTCCCGCAGTCCGCGTCCGTGCCCCGGTCCCCCCCCTCCGTGCGTTCCCCACATAACACCGGCCCATGCCCTCCGCTCCAGCCCCTGTCCCCCAGCTCCCGGTTGCGTGGGGGGCTTTCCATCCCTAGGGCCGCGCCCGGAGCCCCGGCCCCTCCTTTTATGAAGAATTTTTAAAAGGTCAGTTGGCGCCCCGGATAAAAAATTGGTCAATTGCCCCGTACACTGCCCTCCTATATTTTTTAGATCCCGGCCAGATCCGGCCCCCTGCTGATTCCCTGTTGGGTTATCCCCTGGTGTGGAAAAGGTTGTTTTTCCAGAGCCCCGTTTTCCCCTGTCCAACCCCCCTTGTTCCCCTTTTTTACTGTGTACCGAACTCTCTGGCTTTTACGTTTACCCCGTCTACGAACCCTTGTCCCGCCTGCCCCCTGGACCTTCCTGCTTTTGTTCCCCTAAAACAGTTATACAAAACCATAAAGCCGCCCTGGTCCCCCTTGACCCCCTCCCTGCCCTGTCCCCATCCCTGATCCACGATCTGCCTGCCATACTGTACCCTCGCAAACCCTTGGCCCGCCCAACCGCAAGTCAAGCCCCCGCCCAATGGTTAGTGAAAACCTTGGTGGAAAAATTTTTACTCCCGCCGCAGCAAGACCCAAAAATCCCCGCTTTTGCGGCGGGCTCCCTGGTGAAATACCGGTCCCACTTTAGATTTTTTCCCTCCCTGTGTGGGCTTAACTCCATCGCCTTTGCGGTGGTCCCCCCAAGTGGATCCACCTCAGACCGTAAACACACAACCCTGCAGGGAAAATCAAAGATGATGAAAAGTAACCATCCAAGGAAGGCCCCCAGAACGCCTAGCCGAATGAAAGCGTCCCCCACATAAATTTGGAAGGCTTTTGAATCCGAGTCCCCCCCCCCCCCCAACCAAATGCAACTCCCCTGAAAATCACGCTGGAAAAAAATCCGAAATTTTAACTGGGGAAAGCAAAAAGTTTTTTATTCTTTGAAACCAATAAGGGAAATAACCCTTGGCTTCGCCTAAGGAGGAACCCTTATCCCCGGGAGTAACCATAGGCTGCTGGGAAGTTTTTTCCGGCCCCCATGGCCTTCCTTTTTTTTGGGTAACACTCCCTGGAGTTTTTGGGGAATGGCCCTTCCTCCCGCCACAGTAGAAATCAACCGATCCTGGGTTGCGACGTGGGTCCCTTGCGGTCACTGTCAGCAAACCCGCCAAGAAGAGCCCCCTAACCATCATAGGCATTCGACCGGGTTAAGTCCGAGCAAGCCAGTTTTTTTTTCCCTTTGGGTGGGACACCGAAAAAAAGGGGAAGTGGCAATTTAAACGGCAACGGAGAAAAAAGGATTCCCCTGTTTTTATGTTCCCCGTCCCTTCCCCCTCCTCCCTAAAACCGTTCCCTTTTCCCTAGGACCCGCACTGCCCAAAAAGCAATCGCCCTCAATCACGGAGTTGCCCAGGGGAGGGTAATCCCCCTACCACAAGTCCTTTAACCTGTATATCCTGCCCCAATCCCAGTCTGAAAACCTAGGTACCCCTGAGTGTGCTTGGTTATCTTATTATTTCCACCCTGAACTGACACCCCAGCCGGCAATAAATTCCCGAAAGCATACTCCCCTCTAACCGACCCGCGTAACCCCTGCCCTAAGGGGTGGTGCCGTAATTTTGATCCTCGGCTCACCCTTTCCCCGTATCAGGATCATCAAAGAGGGGACCCAAGGAAACAAAAAATCTGTCAACTGAGGACGACCCTTGGAGTAGGGACATGACAGTTCCCACTCTCTGTTCCTCATTTCCAGAGGTACGTGGCCAGAGTCGGTAATACAAACGACAGCCTTCCATGAAAGACAGAAAGGCCCTCCTGTCACCTGAAAATCTATCAGGTAACTGGTTGGGGGGGTACCATAACAGGGAGTGGCGGTGTCAGGGAACTCCCATCCTGAGGGGTACCCAAGGAGGTCTCCTGCTGCTGCACCCTTAGTGCCAGATCTTGGACCAACTGGGTAAGTCCCTGCATCTGCTCTACCAGCATCATCATGGGGTTCATGGTGCGTGGAGAGCAGTAATGTATGGCCTGTGAAAATGTCACGTCAGAGGAGGTGCAGTGGGCCCTGACTGCCACCCAGCCCACTGTCCCTGCCTACTTGGCGTGCTGCCCTAAATGGCAGACCCCAACTGGACGACAGTCCCTACTCTACTACGTGCAGGGCCGTCAGGAAAACGCGAAGTCAGCAGTCCGGGTCGATAACGCCAGAGCCACAATTTGGAAAACCAAGAGAGTAACGTAAGCCAAGACAAGGGTCAAAACCAGGAGATAACGCGGTACAGAATCAGAGGGCGAGAGCGAGGTCAGGAAGCAAGCCGAAGTCAAGGTAACAAGGTAAACAAGCAAACGGGGAAACAGGAGAAGCGCAAAGGGGAACCTTTCACAGGCAAAGATGAAGCAAACTGAGCTGGTTTAAATGAGCCGCCCGGACACCGCCCCAGCAGCTGATTGGTGCGGCCTCCGGACTCCTCTATTGGCCCGAGCGACACACCCTCTGAGCTGACTTGAATCTGAGCTGTCAATCCTATCAGCCAGGCTTTTCCCTGGGCGTGTCACCCGACTGGAGGGATTAACCCCTATAGCACCTTGCTCCTGCACGGCAACAACAACGTGTGCCGTGACAAGCATGGCTTAAGATTGTAACGTTGCTTCTGAACAAACCTCAACATTTCTGGAACATTGTTCTTTGGACAGTGGAGACCAAAGTGGAGATGTTTGGCCATAATAGATGGCATCACATGTGGGGAAAAACACCTCATATTCAATGCCAAGGAGAATGGTGGAGGGGAGATGATTTGGGCTTGTTTTGCTGCTACAGGACATGGCACCTTTGCAGTCATTGACTCAACCATGAGCAGCGCTATATATCAAAGTATTCTAGAGTCAAGGACAAGTGTGAGGCGATTTATCAACAACTAAAGTTTGACCAAAACTGGGTCATACACTGTTATTGAATGGCACTCCAGGGGTATATCCAATAATGAGGTGCTCGTCAGTATTTGATTGGGTCGCCACAAAAATAATGTAGATTGTAGCACTACAAATTTCAATGCATGTTAAATAATTTATTCAACGTATAGCCACAAGCTCCAAAAAGAGACAAAGTAATGCGGTTGTGACAGTTTAGGTGACGTTTTGGTCATGGACCTATTTCAAACATGTTACATGAAGTTTAAGATGGCTTGAAGGAGGAGAAAAGGCCGTAGCCTGGGGAAAGGAGCGGGAAAATAGTGAAGTTCAAATAGCGCTCTGTTCTGATTGGCTGAAATTGCAGTGGTATTAGGATTTGTGGCATCCCAAACCCGAATCCCACAAAGTCTATGGGACAACATCTCAAACCTTGACCCAAACCCTTATAAAATAACTATATGTCCTGAGCTTGAACTATGATGAAGGCTTGATCAGACTGATCAAGTGATCATTTACTACCTGAATGTGCAATGAAAAAGTTCACCTGTGTTCAAGTAGTTACAAGGATTTATAAAACTTTGTTGTACATGGTAAGTTTCTTATTAACTATGTGTCTAATCTATTCTGTGTATTAGACAGTTTTTATTCATCTATTGACAGTTCTGTAACGTGTCTAGAAAAAGGGGGTGTGGCCAACAGAAGAACTAAAAGGCACCAAATTTACTAAATATGTTGGTAATTTTTTAGACAAAACCTTTAGTTTTGTTTCAGCTTTTTATTTTCTCCCTTATTTTCCTATTTTCTACAGACGCCCAGAATCATCACAAGAAATATTTATATGAAAAAACTGAGAAACTTATAGAGAACAACCCTCCAAGATATAATCAAGGAGAGGAAAGGTTTCGACTCTCTGTACGTTATGTGAACCTCATCGTTGTGTCCACTGATTGCTTTAGGAAACGCCTTGAGAATGAGCTCATACAGACCGGGGTAAAACATGTGGAATATTTAGAGAGAACCCAAAATGTTCTACAACCCATTTCCCCCAACAAGATGTTCCGCTGGTGCCAGCAATCTGGACGTGTGCCACAGATAGTGATGGTGAGCGGAGTGCCCGGGGTAGGGAAGACCACACTGATGCAGAAGTTTGAGGGGGTGAGGGGGGATCTCTATCAAAGATTCTCTTTTGTCTTTTTCTTTAAATTCCGGGAGCTGAACAGACTGAAGGCGGAGGTTAGTCTGGAGACAATGATCCTTCAGCAATACCCGCATCTGAAGGAGAAGATTGGGAAGATCTTACACGATCCAGAGAAACTTCTCTTTATATTTGATGGTTTAGATGAAAGCGATCACACAATGGATTTCAAATCTCGTCACTTGTGCTCTAATCCTAAACTGCCCGAACATTGTGGTCAGATTGTGGTTAGTTTGGTGAGAAAGTCTCTTCTCAATGGCTGTTCTGTGCTGATGACCAGTCGCCCAACCAGACTGGCATCAGCTGTTTGTAGAGTTTTCCAGAGAATAGTAGAAATCACCGGATTTTTTCCAGAAGAACGACAGATTTACTTTGAGAATTTCTTCTCCGACCCTGAACTGGCAGAAAAGGCTTTTAATTATGTGAAGCAGAATGACTCCTTGTACACGTTCTGTTACCTCCCGTCCTACTGCTGGATCATCTTTACAGTATTATCCAAGAGCTTCCAGCCAACAAGTAGTGGTCAGCCGGTGACATTATTACCCAAAAGAGTGACCCAGCTCTTTGCCATATTTGTGGCCAACATCCTGTCCAATCACAGCCTGGACACAAGTGACGCTCCTGCGCTCCTGCGCTCCATCGGGTGGATGGCAGAACATGGGGTCATGAATCACAGGCTTATTTTTGATGAACGAGATCTGGAATCTTTCCATGTGGACAATAAGTCAAAGCTCTTATCAAGTTTTCTGATGGAATCGGAGGATCCTGGGAGCTATTCCTTCTTACATCTCACGGTTCAGGAATTCTTCTCTGCCTTGGTGCATTATGCTGATTATTCTCGTGGGAAGTTACAGAAATCACTAAAAAAAGCCAAATCCTATCGCGATGGACGCGGTGAAATCTTCCTCCGTTTCCTGTGTGGTCTATCAGATGCCTCCACCAGGTCAATACTGAAGAGATATCTGGACACACAAGCAGCTCAGGCCTCCAAGGCTGTCATCACTTGGTTGAAAAACTTCATTCCAGAAGAACAGAGGCTGCAGGAAAATGGATACAACAAGCGATGTCTTCTCAATTCATTCTTCTATCTGTTTGAATCCCGGAATAAGGCTTTAGTGCTGGAATCACTGGAATCCTACGGATGTCTTAACCTTTCTTATGTTCCCATGTCAGCTCTAGACTGCACAGTGTTGGTATTTATTCTGGAAACCTGCACAAATATAGAAGAACTCGATCTATTTCGATGTTCTTTAGACAATGAAGGACTAGAGAGACTTGCACCAGCGTTACACAACCTGTGGGATCTGAGGTAAGATACCAATTATATTCCATCTTCATGTGATATTATTGTTCTGGCAGATTTATTACATTTATACTTCCTGCTGTTACTATGGGTCTATAATAAAGTAGATCGGGGTCAGATTCCTGGGGTGATTGGAAAGGGCTGAGCAGTAGATTGAGGATCTTGTATGTATAATAAATGCAGGACAATGATATTTTATATCTTCATATTTCATTCTAAGTATATTTATACAGCGTCTCCCAACCTTTGTGTCATTTGTGAAACCCCTGAGAAAAAATCTTATCTTGGGGAACCGACCAAATAGCAGAAAGAGACAGAAAGTGTAAAATCAGACGTCTGAAGTTTCTAGATCGTTGTTTGGGATTTGGACCTGAAGTGTTCTTTTGAAATGGAAGAAAGAGTCGTTCCTTTTAACCCCGTCACTGCCGCAGCCGGTTTTGACCTCCCTGGCAGAGCCCTATTTTTTTAATCAGACATGTGTCACTTTATGTGAGAATAACTTTTTGACACTTTTACCTTTCCATGTGATTCAGAGACTGTTCTCTCGTGACACATTGTGTTTTAAATTGGTAAGAAAAGTTTGTCTATACAATCCTTGCTTACTTCTAAAAAATATCAAAATATCGTGACAATTTTGAAAAACTTGTAAATTTCAAAGTTCAAAAATTTCAGCGTGTAAGACAGATAGTTATTCCATTGAAAATAGTCTATAACCAGCATCTACCATATGTCTACTGTAGGTTGGCATCACTTTTTAGATGTCTTTTTATTTTTAAGACATTAGGGAGCTAGGGATTTAGTAATAATTTTTCATATTTTCAATAAATTTTGCTACATAGATTATTTTTAGGGACCAGTCCAGTTGTGACCTGGCTTTGAGGGGCATGCATGTTAGATACCCCCATAAATGACTTAATTTAAGAAACAACACCCCTTAAAGTATTCAAAACAGTATTTAGGAAGTTTATTACCCCATTGGATATATCACAGAAACTAAAGCAAAGCAGAGATGAAATTTAAAAATGTCACTTTTTTTTGTGCAAATTTTCAGTTTTTATTCATTATTCACTGGAACAGGGTAGATGTGATCATGGAAATCCAGCTCAACATCAATTCCCCCACTTCTCTTTATATTTGATGGTTTAGATGAAAGCAATCACACAATGGATTTCACATCTCATCACTTGTGCTCTCATCCTAAACTGCCCGAACATTGTGGTCACATTGTGGTTAGTTTGGTGAGAAAGTCTCTTCTCAATGGCTGTTCTGTGCTAATGACCAGCTGCCCAACCAGACTGGCATCAGTTGATTGAAGAGTTTTCCAGATAATAGTAGAAATCACTGGATTTTTCCCAGAAGAACGACAGATTTACCTTGAGAATTTCTTCTCCAACCCTGAACTGGCAGAAAAGGCTTTTAATTATGTAAAGCAGAATGATTCCTTGGACACGTTCTGTTACCTCCCATCCTACTGCTGGATCATCTGTACAGTATTATCCAAGAGCTTCCAGCCAACAAGTAGTGGTCAGCCGGTGACATTATTACCCAGAACAGTGACCCAGCTCTTTGTATGTTAGGTATCCCCCCCATCTAGGACACTAAACCCCTCAAAGTATTCAAAACAACATTATGAAATTCATTACCCCATTATACATATTACAGCAAAGTGCAGGTGAAATTTAATAATGTCACTTGTTTTTGCAGATTTTCAGTTTTTATCAATTATTCACAGGAACAGGGTAGATATGATCAGAGAAAAGCAACTCAACATCGAATCCCCCAATTCTGCTGTTTTTAAAAAATATCCCATATGTGGCCATAGTGCGCTATTTGGCTCAACCACAAGCCTCAGAGTAGGAGGAATACCTACCGGACTCTGGGGTGTCATTTTCATTAGGATTTTCTTTAGGCGCCATTTCGGTTTGTAGACACCCTAAGGTGCTAACACTTAATAAACACCGCTGAAAAGACCCCGTATTGGAAACCCCACAGATGTTTCACAATTTTTTGGGGCGTTCAGGTTATTTAGTGCATTTTTATGCGTTTTTCGGATGCGTTTTTTGTGCAGAAAGGCACAGCAATTAATGTCGTACATCTCTGCACCAAAAAATACACCAAAAACACATAAAAAAACACACCAAAAACGCATCAAAAAAACGCACCAAAAATGGAGCTGCATGTGATTTTTGTGTTTTTTCAACAATCTGCAATTTTAGCTGAAAATGTTTCATGTTATAAGGAATCCTGGAAAAACTACTGTTTTGATCAAAACATATTGACTAAGAACCTCAATTTTTTTTAGAATATTCCATAGTAGCAGAAATGCTGTTCCCAAAATTTTTTTATCTCCTTTTGGACCACTTTTAGTGCCTTTAGAGTGCTACTGATATTGTGTTGTGTTTACATAGATTTTGATTTCCACACCAGTGTGCACCTATATGTTTTTTTTTTCACAACGGATGTGCTAATCAGATTTCGTTTTTTTGGACTATTTGTATGGGGAAGTGGCTGATCACTTTGCTGTATGTCTGGATGCAGCGAAGGAGGGAAAGAGCTCGGTAAAAGCAAACGTCATCCGAGACGCTGTCAACTACACCGAGCAGCCAAAAGGAAGCCCGTCCCTGCCATGGACGTGGTGTACGCGCTCCAGGGCCGCACTTTCTACGGCTTCGGAGGTGAAGTCTATTCCTGCTTCATCTTCTCAGAGCCGCATGCACCATCTATAGGAGAGGCTTTTATTCCTTATGGGGTCCTCGCTGTGTTTGCTCCGGTGACCGCTGTGTGTGTTCCTGCAGCTCCGGGATGGGTGAGACCTTCCCCCCATGTCCGTGCTGCAGTTTCCGGCCACTAATGAGTTAATGAGTGCTCGGCCGTTGGCTTGGTGCCTGTGGACGGAGCTATATCCCAGCTACCGAGCTCTCATTGGCTGATCCCTGAAGCGCTGGGGATAATGAAGCTTCCGCATTGATAGCTGCTCCCGGGGGATGTGGACTGTGAGCTCTGTTCTCTGTGCAGCGCCCGCTAATAACTGCCCGAGTCCCCGAATATAGGAAACAGCAGAAGCTTCAGGATCCCCAGCGCTTTGGTGATCAGCCAATGAGACCTCAGTATCCGGAATATAGCTCCGCCCACAGGCACCAATCCAACGGCCAAGCAGGGTTAACTCATTAGTGGCCGGAAACTGCAGCGCAGACTCGGGGGGAAGGTCTCACCCATCCCAGGGCTGCAGGAACACACAGCGCGGTCACCGGAGCAAACACAGCGAGGACCCCATAAGGAATAACAGCCTGTTGGAATAATACTTATTACTGTGTGCAACAACCATTTCTGTATGTATCACATGTGTGAGCCTTTGTCTAGGGATATTGTCATTGTTGATAAAGTTAGGCTGTTAAAAAAAAAAAAAATCTGTGTGAGGTGAAGACAGCCCAGACCTTCCTTACTGCAGATTGACTGATATGTGCAGACATGTTCTCCTGTGTGCTGAGAAGTTATGCTCGTTCTGTTAATGAATAAAGTTCCTTTTGCGGTTCAACTACCGGAGAATGATCTGGATAATCTGCTGCTATGGGCCCAGTATCCAAGTATTCCAGTATCCCAGTACAACAGTAAAGTTTGAACAGTAAGATAAATAAGGAGATAAGATGGCTGCTAGCACCAATCCTGTGAAATTCTCAGTGCCAAGCCTGACAAACCAGAACTACCAATCCTGGAAATTCAAGGTGCAGATGCTCCTAATAAGAGAAGGTACGTGGAAATATACACAGGAACCCAAGCCTGATCCTCCATCAGAGGAATGGATAGAGAAGGATCAGAAAAGCCAGAGCCAATCTCCCTCTTTTTTAGAGGATAAACCAAAAATTTTTACCCTATGGAAATTTGAAACCAACTGGAAAGGACAGGTGGGAAGAGTACATAAAGTGCATAAAAAGTAAAATCTCGGGCAAAAAGTTTTAAATCTGATGGGGAAAGGGCTGTTTCGTCCCAAGGGTTAAGTAAGGGCCAGAATATGGGGGCCAAACATCAGGACCCCCTTTGAAATAGTGGGGCGTTTGGGGGAATGGGGAGAAGACTTTTAAAAAGATTTCCCATGTTGCTGCACTTTTTACTCACGGTCTCACAGAAAGCTTTTGACCACTGGTCCCCGGCCCTAGTGCACGGCCCAGATGATGAGCTCCATTAGAGTATGTTAAAGGAAAGTTTTTTGGGGGTTGTTTACAAGGGGAAAAAACAGAAAAATTTACAAGCAGAAGTGTTTGTGTCCCACTGCGGGAATCTGCATTAAAGGACTCGGGGATCATAACAAAATAAAGAGTAATGTAAAGGAAAAAAGTGAATGCTTTGTTGCAAAAAGCCGGGTAACTTAAAGGCAAAATTGCTGAGTCGGGAAAAACCCAAAAATTTGAATCAGTTTAAAAGGGGAAAAGGGAACAAAGCCAAAAGTGCTTTTTTAAAGAAGAATAGGAAACTGTGGGGCCCTGATTCGCATTTTTAATACAATTTTACAGGCGGGACCCAGCAAGTTTGTATGGTGAATACACTCCGGTGCCCAAAGCCACATGCAAATAACAGAAGTTTTTTTTCTAACCGGGACCAAAGCAGATCAGAAAAAGTAATTTTTTGCCAATGGTCAGTATTT
This sequence comes from Phyllomedusa bahiana, assembly GCA_025379985.1. Taxonomy (NCBI): domain Eukaryota; kingdom Metazoa; phylum Chordata; class Amphibia; order Anura; family Hylidae; genus Phyllomedusa; species Phyllomedusa bahiana. The sequence continues at coordinate 19,881 of JAODAL010033637.1, read as the reverse complement.
AACTTCAAAAAAGGAATAGGAGAGGGGCCCCTTCCCCCTCCCAAAGGGTCTCTCCAATTGTTTTGAGGGGTTTTATTTGGGAAAAAAGTTTGAAATGGGCCACATTTTTTATGTTGATCGGAATTTTTCGTCACGTGATAATTTGGGAAAAAATTTGGGCCCCATAATATTTTAAAAATATTGGGCGTTCCCTGTAAATTTTGGCGGCCAGCAAACAGCTTAGAGAATAGAGCAGGGGGGGAGTTTTTTTTTTTGGGGGGGTGGGGACTTTCAGGACTGGGATGTGTATGGTTGTGTTTGGGCGGGAAAAATTTAACATGACCTGGGTTTTACTTAGAACGCCTTTCCTTTTTCAGCATCAGTGTGTTTTCTGTGTTCTTTAAGATCGGGGCCTGGGGCCTGGGGTCTCTCCAATCAGTAAAGCGCCCACGGGTTTATTTGTTCACAAGGCAACTAGGGTTTTTTTAATGTAAAACTTTTGGAACTGGGTGGGATTAGATTTTTTCCCAGTTAGTTAGTTTTTTTTGGCCTGAAAAGTTTTAAAAAAAGCATCTAGCGGGGTACAGCCTTTGGGGGGAGGGGATACCGGGGGGGGGGGGGGTTGTTTTTGGGGGGGGGGGGGGGGGGGGGGGGGTGGTGGGGGGGGGGGGGGGGGGGGGGGGGGGAACACGGCGGGGCGGGGGGCAGGGGGGGGGGGGGGGGGGGGGCCCGGTTTTGATAGGGGGGGGGGGGGGGGGGGGGAAAAGGGGGGGGGGGGGGGAGGGGGGGGGGGACACGGGGGGGGGGGGGGGGGGGGGGGGGGGCAGATTTTTAAAAGGGGGGTGCCAGCCCAGACTTTGCTTTGCCCCCTGTATTAAAAAGGCCCTTTTTTTTTAACATTTTTTGGCCAGGTTTTTTGCTAAAATTATTGTTTGTATTTTTTTCCCAGCCGGGTCCCTTATATTTGGGTTTACAGATTTTTTGAAAATTGCGGGGTGTTTTGTTAGGTGCAAAAAACTCCCTTTTATTTCTGTACACGTTTTTAATTGGGTTTTTTTTTTTTTTCACTTTGGCCCCAGCTCGTTTTTTTCAAAGACCCACGTTGTACGTAAAAATGGGGATATACAACTTTTTAGTCACTCGCGGGTATATTTCATAGGTGCAAAAAACCCCCGTTTTTTTTTTCCGTCCCAAAATTTTAATTGGGGTTTGGGTTCCTTTGGCGTAGGCCTTTTTTGTTCAAAGCCCTTTTTTTGGGGTTTTTTTTTCCCAAAAATTTTGCTAAAAATTTGGGTTTGTTGTATTTCATAGGTCCCAAAAACCCAAACCTACTATTTTCTGTACCGTTTTAATTAGTTTTTTTCATTTGGGCGCAGCTCAGTTTTGTTTTAAAGACCCACTTTGTACTTTTCAATAGGATACAAAAACTTTTAAGTCACCCACAGGTTTTTTTTCATAGGTGAAAAAAACCAGGGTTTTATTTTCCGTCAAAATTTAATTAGGTTTTGTTTCCTTTGGCGCGGGCCCCATTTTTTTTTTCAAAAGACCCATCTTGTAGGTTTTTTCCCAAATCCCAAAAAATTTGAAAAAATTTAATTGGGGTTGTATTTCTTTAGGTGCAAAAAACCACCTTTTATTATCAGGTACCCCAATTTAATTACGTTTTTTTTAAATTTTGGGCGCAGCCCAGTTTTGTTAAAAGGCCCCATTTTGTACTTATATTACCATACAGAAATTTGCTAGAAATTTGCAGGTGTATTTCATAGGTGAAAAAACCCACCTTTTTTTTTCCCTTTATCCCATTTCAAATAGGTGTTTTTTTTAAATTTGGTGGGGCCAGCTTTTTTTCATAGAGCCCCTTGTATTTAAATTTAAATACAGAAATTTTTGTAGTTAATGTTGGTGTATTTATTGGTGAAAAAACCCACCGTTTGTTATCCGTTTTAAAATTTTTAAAAAATAGCTGTATTTGTACGTGGTGCACCCCTAGTTTTTTTCAAATACCCAAAAGGTTGTTGCCCTTTTTTGTTTAAAAAAAATTTTTCTAGCAAACTTTTCCCGTTTGTCATTGTTTTGCAAAAAACGCTTTTCTCACCCGTTTAGCTTTTAAAATTTTTTTAAATTGCACTTTTTTGAATTTTCGGTTTTCCCAAAGTTTAAGCCCCTTTTGTATGATAGTTTTTTGAAAAACAAACCCAATTTCCCTAGTCCTCGGGGCCCAGTAGGTAAACCCCTGGGACAAAGGGAAGAACACTGTTTTTTTTGGGTCTTCGGGTTTTTTAAACCAGACCCCCATTCCCCCAAGGTACTCGCTAGAAAAATTTTTCCGTTTCAAATTTCCTAGTTGACTTTTTGGGGAAAAAAAAAGGGGGAAATTTTAAAGGGAAGAGCAAATTAAATTTGCCGTCTTTTAAAAAAAGGGGGATGTCAAAATCTCGAAAATTTACTTTTTTAAAAAATTTTTTTATTTTCTAAACCTTTTGGAGCAAAATGCAGGTGGTAAGGACCCAATGAGGGGTGTGGGGCATGGGTTAGAGGAAAAGGAGGAGAAGGTGTTTCCTTTTCCAATGTTGGGGGAAAACCCAACCAAGGCCAGCGGATCGCCCGGTTGGGCGGGGACCAAGGGGCCCTTTTCATGGGCTTGGGCCCGGGCCCTGGGGAATTTCAGTAACGAAACGGTCAAAATTGTTTTTCGGGGGTTTAAATTGAAACCCTGAAATCCGCAGTCTTACCCCCTGTCCCCCAGTCAGGGGCCCCAAAATGTCTTTCATCAGCATCATCCCCATCCGCCCAAAACCATTAAGACAGCCCAAATTGTCAACCCCGGGAAACCCAACCACTGGGGGATAATCCTTTTTGTGTCCCCCTTGGAGGGACAAAAATGCAGTTGGGGTAAAAGGGCCCATGCTAAAAAGTTCAAGGGGCCCAAAGAGGTTATTTTGTCTCTTGATGCCATTTTATTTTGATGCCATCAGAGGAGGAGAAAAAAGCCGGTAAATCGGCAAAAATCCCCGGGCGGTCGGCAACGCCGGGAATTTGCCGGGTTGCTTCTAGCCGCAGCTTTTGGGAAATGCAGGTTTTGGTCAGGCGACAAAAGGCCCCTGTGTTGTTGAGAGGGATGACAAATTGCGGACCCAAACGTGGCCCTTTTTGCAGAATTTGTTGGGGAGCCCCTTCATCACGGGAGGGAGGGGAAGACGATGGGGGTGTGTCAGTAAAGGTCCCGTTTTCCAAAAAGGGAGGGGGGCGGTCCCCAAAAGGGTTCCCACTGGGGGTTTTCCACCACCCACGAAAAAGGGGAAAACCCCCCCGGATTTCGTTTTTTTCGGGCCTTTGGGAAAAAGGCCCAGGACCTCTCAAGCCGGGGCCCTTTTTTTCGAGAAAGCCTCTATTAAACCCAGTGATGTCATTTTGCCGCCTTTGCCGAAAAAACACATCGTAGGGGCAAGAATTTGGGTTTTTAAAAAAACCACCCCCCAAACCTTTGGGTCAAAATGCAGTGAATGATGGTTAAAAAGGGGGGCAAAATTTGGGCCCAAAAAAAAGGCCACCCCGTCCCGGGTTTTCCAACCATCTTTAAACCCTTCTGTCCCCGCCCCCCTTCCGCCACCCCCCAAGAAATTCCTCAGTTTGCGCTTGCCCTCTCAGAAATTCATGATCAGGGATCACCCTTCCGCTTCAGCCCCCCCCCGTCCACCCGAGTACCACCGCCCCCACCAGAGACCTTTCCTAAACCATTCTCCCTTCCCCCAGTTTTTGACACCTGCACACCGTGCACCCGGGCATTTCAAAGCAGCACCCTTCTGTCTTCCAGGTTTTGGGAGCAGAAGAAACACTTTAACCCCAAAACCATCCCCCCCCCAAAAAACCCCTGAATGTCGGCATTTTGCCAGGTTTTTTGGCCTTGGGGAAAGTTGCCCTTTCCCTTTCTGGGGACCCAGATGGGTTCCCCCATGTCAGGGCCCCTTTTGCCTCCCCCCAAATCCAAGGGCCGTGCAGGATTTCTTTGCCAGAAAAGCCGTCCCTGCCCGGGGCCAGCCACGTTTTCATCTAAAATTTCAAGAGGTTGTCTGCATTGTGGCCGGAAAAAAGCCCAAATTCTCCCCCACCGACACATGGACTAGAAAGCCGGCCAAGGCCGTTATCTCTGTGAAAAGCTCACTGGGGTGAGGGGGGTGGATGTTCGGGGTGGGGGCCGTGGCTCTCAGGCCCTCGGGCGCAGCTTTTCCAAAACCGCAGGGAGGGTGGGGTTTTTTCCCCCAAAAGGGCCCGGGGGGTTTGGCTCCGTGCCCGGGGAAAACCGGCCCGTGTTGAAATTAATCTGTGGGGGAGACCCCCCCACGGGGTCAGGAGTTTTGTGGACGGTTTCTCCCCCAACGGGACCCCGAGGGGGTTTGGGTGACAAGAACCTTGTGCCAGGAAAGGGGTGGTGTGGTAAGGGTTTGAAAGCTGTGGCCGCCCTTAAGATCGGTAGGCGGAAAGCACATCCCCTTTGACTGGCATATGTCATAAACCCCTTGTCCAAAAATTTTCTAAAGGGCTACCCGGGGTCTGGACTGCCTGCTAAAAAAAGGGTTTCGAGGTCTGATTTCCCGAAATCCGCCGTTTTGCAAAAATGCTTTGCCCTTGCCGGGGCGCGTTGCAAGCACCCGCTCGGCCTCTGCTTTCAACCGTCTCATTTGTTAAACGTGGGCAAATGGGGGAAAATTCCCACCCTCCAATGCTCCAGCGTTTTGTGGAAAAGCAGCGAAAATGCCTTTAAACGCAGTTAAATTTTGACACAGGCCCTTTGACAAGCAGCGGTGGGGAAACCTGGGGGGTTGAGCCAGGAGAGTGGAGGCAGGGGAAAGAGCCCCGGGCACCATCCTTGCAGTTTTGAAGAAGCCCCCCAAAAATGGCATTTTTCGGACAATCCCCTTGCCCAGCATGAGCTTTTTGTGGTGATCTTATTTTGGGGAACGATTGTTTGGACACTCGGGAAAAACAACAATTCCCACCGGGCCAAAAAAAACCCGGAGTAGGAAAACCGGACAAAAAGATGTGGACAGGGGAGTCTTTCCTCCGTGATCCACAAGGCCCAACAGTTTCAAAAATTTTTTCGGTTTCATTAGGAGTGGTTCAGGGTCCGGGTAGTGAAAGGGCGGCGAAATTCAGCTTCAGGGTGCATAATCTGAGGAAAGGGCCCAGAGCTGTTTTTGAAGCTGTCCCGGGGGAAAAGCGGAGGAGGGGTTTATTCCAAACACCGCGTTACCGACGCCCCCTGCCTTGGAAAGAGGTTGGCCAAAATTTAAAGGTTTGAGGGGAAGATGGGGAAAGATCAGTTTGCTAGTGCCCCTGACCCATAGGCTTGGGGGAAAACGGCTCCCATTTCACATGAGTGCTTGGAAAGTTCCATTTCGTCCAACTTTATCCCTCACATTAGGGCCCTCAAACTGTAAAAAACAAATTTCCCGGGGGCCACCCTCCTGGATCCCTTTTGGGCAAAAAACAAAACTAAGTACTTTTTTTCCACCACCCAAAAAGAGAGTTAAAAAGCAGGAAAATGGGCCCCCTTTTGGGGTTGATCAAAAATGGAGCAACCCGTTGCGTCTGCTTCAGTTCTTCAATTTTTCCGCTGGAACAAAAGTCAGCGACCCTGACAGCAGTTTGAAATGCCTTGTAGCCGTGGGGGCCCCCCCGGGGAGGGAGGCAAAGGTGGCAGAAGGGCCCAATGGGTGACCTCGGCCCAAACTTTATTTAGGGATTTACCAACGCATGGGGATTTCAGGGCCCCACAATTTCAAAACACAGAAAAAACCCGCTTAAGATCCCTGGTGCACGACTATCAAAACCAATGTTTTTGGATGTGTTAAGGAACCCCAATTTTTACTTCTGGGTATCCAAATTTGGGGGAATGGCCCGAGCTCGCTTGGGACGCCCCAAAAAGGGGGTTTTTGGGCCGCCCCGCAGCCCCGCGTTTTTATCTGGGGCGGACCTTCAGCAAAAGTGGGGATTTTACAAAACAAAAGCCCCCCGGCTTTTTCCCCCAGATTTAATTTTGGATCTTTTGACTTTCATTTAAGGGTGAATTTTGGATGGGTCTCCCGAAAGATGTTGTGGCCCCCAAATTGGGGTCAACCCATTAGTTACCCGGGCTTTCTTTTACCCTTTTTCCTTTAAAACGAAAAGGGGCCTCTTGAAAAATTTTTTCTTTTAAAAGGAAAACAAATTTTCTTACTGCAATTTTTTTTCTCAGTTCCCAAAAAATTTTATTGTTTGGGGTTTTTCTGTGGGAGGGACTGTAAAAAACACCAAGGTTTCATAAAAAAAACCCATATTCCTTTTTTTCCACTTCATCTTTTGGATTTTTCCCTTTTTCAATGGTTTTGGGGTCATTTGCTGTGGAAAAAAAAACAAACTTTTAATCTTTGGACCTTTTTGGGAAAAGAAATGGGGCTTCTAAGTGGCATTTCTCCCTCACAATTTTTAACAGTGGCCCGAGAAGTCATTTTTTTAAATTTTTTTGGGGAATGCTGCTTTGGAAATGCAGCCTTTACTAAAGGTTCTATTATAAAAAAATTTTTGGGGTTTTTAACAAAGACATTTGTTTTTACAATCTTTTTAAGAGTGGTTTTTAAGAGTGATGTGTTTTTTCGGGAAAAAAAAAAAAAAAAAAAAAAAAAAAATAAAAAAAAAAAAAAAGGTAGGGGGACCCCTGGTTAATGGACCATTATTGCAAAATGGGCTTGTTTTTGCAAGATCTTTAAACCCCAGCACCACTCATTTGCCAGCCACTGGATTTGATTTTATACGAGGGGTGTGGCCCAAAGGTACTCAAACCCCCTGGAAAGAAGAGATATTTTTCCCCATTTTTTTGATGATTTCTCCAGATATAAATTTTTATTTTTGCTTCATAGGAAACAAAGAAATTTTCAAAAAAAAACTAGAAGAGTACCTAGCTGAAGTATCCACCAAAAATTTTGGGAAAAATGCCAAAGACAAATGCGTGCTGGGGCCCAAGGAACTGAATACACAAAATGGATAAGGGCACAAAGGCCCAATTTTTAAAAAAAAAAATGGAATGTATTCCAGACTCCATACCATAACCCACCCCGAACAGAAAAGGGGTCGCAGAAAAGGAAAAAAATTTTATTCCACTTGAGGCCCAAAGAAGGGAACCACAGTCACAAATTTTAAGGGAAAAAAAAGGAAGAAGATACTGAAGTGTGGGTGGCTTCAAGTTATGGGAAAAGGGGACTGTAATACCTGCTGAACCTTCATCAGGAGAATCCAACAGGGAAAACCCCAAGGGTTTTTCCCCTAAACGCCTGGGCCTACATGGGTTTAAGGAAAACATTTTGGTAGAGCCTCAAAACATGGGAAGAGATGAAATATTACCCGTCCTGGGAAAAACAAAAAAATGGAAAATTAAAACTGCAGATTAAATGTTTTAAACTCTTCCCAAAAGCTTCCCGACATGGAAGTTTTCCAAAACTCCCCCGGGTTTAAAAAGCAATTGGATGTAAGTGGGTTTTTAAAAAAACCAGGTATGAAATTGATGGTAAAGTGCATAGATTTAAAGGCAAGGGCTGGTTGCAAAAGGATACTTACAAAAAATTTTGGAGAAAAAAAATTTTGAAACTACAATTTTCCAGTCGCTAAACCCAAAAACATTTTTGGTGTTTTTGTCTTAGCAGCGGTGCAAAGCATGGGAAAATAAAGGCCTTTTAAACAAGCTTTTGTAAAAAGGTTTTTCCCTTTAAAGGGGAAAAGGTGGTTTTTATGGGCTCAAAACCAGAAGGTTATATTAAAAAAGGAGAAACACCCTTTTGTGTTTTAAAAAAAGGCCCCCCCCCAAAAATCTCTTTTTAGCCTAAAACAATCGGCAAGAGCGTGGAACACTAAGATGAATGACGTTCTGCTGAAAGAAGTATTTAGAAGAGGTCAAGCTGAGAGACACCCCCTGAGAGGCACCATCACCCTCAGAGGCACTATCACTCTGAGAGGCACTTTCACTCTGTGAGGCACCATCACCCTGGGAGGCACTATCACCCCAATAGGCACCATTACCCTGAGAGACACATACCACGTTCCACTAAATCTCGCAGGTGGTATTGTCTGAAATCAATGTGTTTGGTCCTGGCATTGATCCTTTCACTGCTGGCGAGTTTAATACATCCTTAGTTTTCTTCATAAATCGTAACAGGTTAAGTTGGAGTTTTACCAAGATCCTCTAACAGTTGGTTCAACCAAATCACTTCTTGACTGGCATGAGCTGCAGAAATGCATTCTGCCTCTGTAGATGATAACACAACTGACACCTGCTTTCTGCTTGACCAAGAAATTGGACTTTCTCCTAATTTAAATAAGTAACCGCTTGTTGACTTTCGATCACTTAAATCTCCGGCCCAGTCTGCGTCCACGTAAGCAGTGAGCTTTAGATTACCATTTGCAGATATTTTTAGATTCATGTCTTGAGTTTGCTTCAGATATTGAAGGACTCTTTTAACTGCATTCCAGTCTCTTTGATGTGGCTTACACGTCGGGCACAGAATACCCATTGTCACTGTGATATCAGGCCGAGGAGTTGTGGCTATGTACAGAAGTGCCCCCACTGCTTTTCTGTAACTCTCATTGTTGGGTAGTAGATCATCTTCTCCTTCCAACTTTAGGTAAAATGGATCCATTGGTGTTGAAGTGCCTTTGGCTTCTGACATTTTAGCTTTCTGATTGAGAAGGAAACTTCCATCTTCTTCTCTCTGGATCTGGATTCCCAGATAATGTGTCACATTTTCAAGGTCCTTTGTTTCAAAATGTTGGTTCAAAATTGTTCCCACTTTTGTAATTTCAGCTTCTTCTTGATGAGCTATGATGACATCCTCAACATACAGAAGAACATACATCCACTTATCTGCTGTACATTTAGTGTATACACACGGATCAGGGTGATGGTGCCTCTCAGTGTGACAGTGTCTCTCAGAGTGATAGTGACTCCTGGGGTGATAGCGCCTTTCAGGGAGATAGTGCCTTTCAGAGTGATGGGGCCTCTCAGGGTGATGGGGCCTCTCCGGGTGATTGGGGCCTCTCCGGGTGATTGGGGCCTCTTCGGGTTATGGTGTCTCTCAGAGTGATGGTGCCTCTCAGAGTGATGGTGCCTCTCAGAGTGATGGTTCCTCTCAGGGTGATTGCGCTTCTCAGGGTGATGGTTCCTCTCAGGGTGATAGTACCTCTCTGAGTGATAGTGTCTCTCATGGTGATAGTGTCTCTCAGGGTGATGGTGCCTCCCAGGATGATAATGCCTCTCAGGGTTATGGCGCCTCCCAGGATGATAGTGTCTCTCTGGGTGATGGTGCCTTTCAGGGTGATGGCGCCTCCCTGGGTGGCCTTTAACAGACCTTGGTTCTGCTCTGTAAAGGTGTGCACTCAGCTTCTTTCCTGTGCTGCTTAAAGGGGTTCAACAATACATGAAAAAAACTTTGAGATTCTTAGTTCACATGTTTTGATCAAAAAATGCTTAAGCCATCCCCGGCTACTAACGGGATCTCAAGGCAGGTGGTCCTACTCTATTTTTACCTCACTTGAGTCAAATACAGACTTCTCATTGAGTCAACCGACCTCCATAATCCAGAGAGAAAAATAAAAAAAGCACCAATAGAGTGATAGTGTCAGGGTGATGGTGCCTCTCTGGGTGATGGTGCCTCTCGGGGTGATGGTGCCTCTCAGGGTGATGGTGCCTCTCAGGGTGACGGTGCCTCTCTGAGTGAAGGTGCCTCTCAGGGTGATGGTACCTCTCGGGGTGATGGTACCTCTCAGGGTGATGGTGTCTCTCAGGGTGATGGTACCTCTCAGGGTGATGGTGCCTCTCAGGGTTATGGTGTCTCTCAGAGTGATGGTGCCTCTCAGAGTGATGGTGCCTCTCTGGGTGATGGTGCCTCTTGGGGTGATGGTGCCTCTCAGGGTGATGGTGCCTCTCAGAGTGATGGTACCTCGCAGGGTGATGGTGTTTCTCAGAGTGATGGTGCCTCTGAGTGATGGTGCCTCTGAGTGATGGTGTCTCTGAGTGACGGTGACTCTCAGGGTGATGGTGCCTCTCAGGGTGACTGAGCTTTTCAGGGTGATGGTGCCTCTCAGGGTGATAGTGCCTCTCAGGGTTATAGTACCTCTCTGAGTGATAGTGTCTCTCATGGTGATCGTGTCTCTAAGAGTGATGGTGGCTCTCAGAGTGATAGTGTCAGGGTGATGGTGCCTCTCTGGGTGATGGTGCCTCTCAGGGTGATGGTGCCTCTCTGAGTGATGGTGCCTTTCAGGGTGATGGTGCCTCTCAGTGTGATGGTGCGTCTGTGGGTGTTGGTGTGTCTCAGAGTGATGGTGCCTCTCAGGGTGATGGTGCCTCTCTGGGTGATGGTGCCTCTTGGGCTGATGGTGCCTCTTGGGCTGATGGTGCCTCTCAAGGTGATGGTTCCTCCCAGGGTGATGGTGTTTCTCAGAGTGATGGTGCCTCTCAGGGTGATGGTGCCTCTCAGGGTGACTGCGCTTCTGAGGGTGATGGTGCCTCTCAGGGTGATAGTGCCTCTCAGGGTGAAAAAAGGAAGAAATCAACCCTCCCAGGTTTAGATATAGGACCGGGAATCCTTACAATGACCTACGTCAGTATTTTCCTTATGAATCCAAGCACAAAACAAAATGTAGAAAATACTTGAACTAAAATATAACTTTTAATACATCACTTAAAATACCCTATAAAAACCCTCTACTTATCCCTACAAACCTACACTAGACACTACCTATCCACAAAAAAAGCGGAAACCGTCCCAATAAGGACGACCCCAACAGGAACCTAACTATCAAAGCACCTAGTACACCCTATCCTTAGCTACGACCACCACCTAATGTGTGTATACAGATCTTAGCAAAATATCACATATAATTGATACTCATTCTTATTCTATCTATAGCCTATACATAAATCCTCTAATATAGGAAACACTCTTAGTTCTTACATCCCCAACATATACGCAAACCAACGCGTTTCTTCCCCAGATACTGGGAATCATCAGGGTTCGAAAACTATGTGACTCAAAATAATACCAAACTCCATACACAGATAGTCATGTCATTAAAAAGATTTCACAATCAGGAAAGGTTATACCAAGACCAAATGTATGGTATCACCGATAAATTACATCCATACATTACCACACTGAAGATAATATTGGTCTCCTGAAATGAGGGCTGATTTGATATCGATCTCCCTCACATGGTATTAGGTTCCTTAGATGGAAAGGACAACGATACTCAGATACTGCTTACCTTAAATATCCTCACGTAGATGCAGCCATTCGCTGCGCCAAATTGAAGCAGCGCCTGCGTAGTCCACTACTTCCGGACTCCGAGACGAACGGAGTCCCGCACATGCGCACCTACATCATCCCGCCGATCGACATCCCGCGCCTGCGCACTAGTACTGATGCGCCGGTTACTGGTACTGGCAGGAGCGTAACAGCCGGCTACTGTCTGCGCCTAATGCCCCATAATGAAACGTCAGCCAACCAGCCACGTAAGGAAGCAGCAGGACCGAAGTAAGCCATGGCACATTCACACTTGTATACCAAAAAAGTGAACAGGCAAAGGCGATCTATTTAATATACCTATATCAAAGTAACGAGGATAAACACTCCATGGTAGGAGATAACCTGTCATTGGCATAATGTAGGAATAGGGAAAAAGACACATTCTCTAAAAAAGAATATTATCTCAATAAATATGGTTCATACAATAATAATCAATGATATAATCCATGCCATAATAATAATATAGTATACAGCCCACCAGTATAGTTAGATAAATGATGCAAATGAAATAACTTCATTCAAGCCTCCAGGCTTCAGGGTCTTTAGCTGGTATGTCCAAAAGGCTTCCCTTCTCAAGATCTTGTTTTCATAGTCAATAAAGACGTAAGTTGGGTTTTACCACCTCCAGCACCGTAAAGAAGAGACTCGTCGTGTCACCACCGTGAGCTTCTACCATATGTCGAGCCACCGATGTGTCCTACCATGTTCTGTATCGCCCACGTGTTCCAGGACTCTTCGTCTCAAGTCCCTGATAGTCTTTCCTACATATGTAAGCGGACATGTGCAGGTACATTGATGTATAACGCCCTTAGAGTTGATGCAAAAGTGGGAACAAGAGGCTACCGCGTCCTCACTAAGATTTATGCATCTCCTCCTTGAGGAGGAAAAGAAAACCCTAGAAAGTACATCTCCTAGTACATCACCTAAAATTAAAAGACGAAACTGACTTTAACAAGAAGGATTTAGAACTTAAAAGTAACATCGAACGGTTCACTAATTACATTAAAGAGCGTAAACATAATCAATTTGTACGTGACCTTTCCGAATTTAAGGAAAACAGGGCGTATCAGTTTCTGAATAGAGGGCAGGACCTGAGAAGTCTCGAAACAGACATTTCAACGTCTGATACGGACATCTCGGATAACGAACAAAGAAAGGACGGAGCAAGGAGATTTCAGAGATCCCCCTACGATACTAGGAATAGGGGACAATGATGTCCAGCGAGGAATCAGGGCAGAAGAAGGGGCAATGCAAGACGAGGCATTGCCTATGCACAAACAGGGGAACAGATAGGTGGCGGTATGTTGGCATTTTATGCTGCACCATCATCCTCATCGGCATCTCAGTTAGCTGGAAACATCAATGTAAATCCCCACCGTCCTTTTTTAGAGGAGGGGATGATAAGAAAATAGATGATTTAAAAGCAAAGAGAGGAGGTGACCACTTGGAAAGACCACATATTATTAATCTCTCTAAGAAGAAATTAACAGAGGATGAGATAGCAATTTTTAACAAGGGACTATCCTTTGTTCCTACGGCCCCCTTTAGACTCTTTGAATGGGTTAAGGACGTGCACCTGTTTGCTCGGGATCTAAAATGGAAGAAGTTTTTTAGAATAGGCGATAAGAGACAATGCTCGGATCTTGGGATTGAGCTGTAGGAACTAAGTGATGTGAGAATGTTGGCCTCATTCCTAGATGAGAAGGAACAGGACCGTAGCAAAGGTCCTTTTTCCACCTGTCGCCTTAGAAATACCAAAAATCCACCTATTTGTGACAACAACATCGATGTAGAAGGTGAAGAGTATTTTCCTCCGGTGGTTGTCCGTGAGTAAAAATAGAAGGCTGAGGACAAAAGCGCAGTTGAATTCTACAATAAAATATGCAGCCAACTGGAATATAGTTCAGTGCTCACCTATTTTGGCTGTACAAGGACACGGTACAGCACGCTTATTCGTATACGGCACTGTTCCAGTGGTTGAAATCCGGGAATGGAAGCAGCTCCGGAGTGATCCCGCCAATGACTCCACGTGGGACGCCGAGGGCAGAGAAACAATAAAAGAGCTATGAACGGTGGACACCGCTCATAGAATAGGGATCATATTACTAGAGCGCTAGCAAGAAGTAAAAAGCAAGAAGTGAAAATTCTTCTTGTTAGAAAATTTATTAGATAAACATTACGCGTTTCGCCGGTATAAACACCAGCTTCCTCAGATGTAACAAAGTTAACAACATGACAGGTTTATATACCATTCAACTTAAAACGAGGCTGGATGTGTCATGATTAGCATATCAAAACAAGCCATGTTGAATCTCCAACTTGGGCTGAATAGAAAAGATACACGGAGTTAGTAAAGTGCTGAATACTTTAACACAGTTAAATGTATGCTATAGCATTAAATGTGCAAAATCGCAAAGATATATACTCTAAACATAACACGATCATACTAATATACAAATGCCTAGGATAAATATATAAAAAAAATAATAATAACAATATTTTAATATAAAATTGCGTAATGGGGGAAATAGTAACTATTTATTAAATGGAAAACATTTTTTTTTTTAACATTTTTTTAAAAATGGATTCATGAAAAGTTGATTATTTAGTAAGAATAATAAAACTAGTATTTATTACACGCTTGTAAAAATGGGAGGCGATATTGTAAATATTATAAATATATATATATATTATATATATATATATATATATATATATATATATATATATATATATGTTATTTGTTATAATTACATAAAAAATCCTAAAAACATATTAAAATCCTAAAAATATACATTACCAATTTGGCTAAGGATACCTAAAAAGTACAAGAATTATTTAATAATAGACTCGTGCATCTCATTTAGACCGTGGGGTCTGATCGTGTTTAATTTGTACATCCAATATGCCTCACGGTACCCTAATTGTTTCGCACGGTCTGTAAAGGAGGGATGGATATGTTCAATAGGTTGAATGTTAAAACAAGGTTCCTCATCATTATGGGCTTCAGCTAGATGTCGTGGAATACTGTAGACCATCCGTTTGTGCTTTATATCGTAACGGTGGTTCACCAATCTGCGGGATAGCTTCGTAGTGGTCTTACCCACATATTTTAGACCGCACTTTTTCGTAAGTGTGTCAGCCTGTACATTAAATACTGAAGTGTCTGTACAATTCTTTCGGATACGTCGATATTGACCGTAAGGGATGTTTGATATCCACTTACGTTGATGGTTCGATCTAAATGCTAGATAGCTATTTGAATCCGTAGGCTTGAAAAAAGTTTTGGACATTATCTTATTATTTTCCACATATAAATGCAAATCAAGAAACATCAGTTCACTACAACTTGAGGTGGCTGTGAATTTTATACCCCAATTATTTCTATTAAGAAGATCGACAAAATTATTAAAAGAATCAATCGGTCCCTCCCAAATAAACAATAAATCGTCAATATACCTTGTATAATATTTGAGGTGCTTAGTAAATAGACTGATATTGATAAATTTGGATTCGAAAGACCCCATAAAAAAGATTAGCAAACGAGGGCGCGACCCTGGTCCCCATGGCCGTCCCTAACTGTTGATGGTAATGTATATTCTCGTATTGGAAATAATTATTTTTTAGGATATATTCAAGTCCTTCAATTAAAAACTCTTTAAAACTCGAAGAAAAAATAGACTCTGTATCTAAAAATTCTTTGATGGTATTTATACCAAAGAGTGTTCTATATTTGAGTAGAGAGATGTGACATCAAGACTAGCCAGAATATATTGTTCGTTCCATTCGGTACCTACTAGCTCTCTGAGTACCATATCCGAATCTTTTAGGAAACTTGGCAATTTTTCGACAAGTGGCTGCAGCTGGGTATCCAAGAAATGAGAGAGATTAGATAGTGTAGAACCTATACCAGATATTATAGGTCTACCCGGTGGGTTGTGCAGGTTTTTGTGTACCTTAGGTAGGTGGTAAAAGAAAGGAGTGGTAGATTCTTTAGTGGTTAAAAAGATAGATTCTTCCTTTGATATAATACCTAAGTCATATTTTTGTTTTATAAATTGGGAATAAGTGATTTTCAAGTCATCATATACCGTGGGTTCTACTTTTTTATAATAATTTCTATCATCAAGGATGCGGTGTGCTTCTTTATTATATTCTTGATAATTTTGGATCACCACCGCTCCTCCCTTATCTGCATTTCTTATCACAATTTCCTTATTTTTTGTTAGAGATGTCAGGGCTGGTTGTTCTCTTTTGGTGAGATTGGGTTTTTTTTTGGGAGTTTTTTATAATTTTTCTATGATCATTGGTAACCAAATCAGTGAGAACGGGAATGTAGTTACCTTGTGAAGAAATAGGATAAAACGTAGATTTATTTTTTACAGGAGAGCCGATACGCCCTAAAGGTAAAGATTCTTGCGGCGTTTCTGGTTTTTTTCGATTTTTATTCTTAAAAAATCTCTTTAGAGTTAATTTCCTTGCAAATTTTTGCACATCCTGGAACACGATAAAATCGTCCAACACGTTATCGGGACTAAAACCCAAACCCTTCCTTAACACTCTTTCTTCAGATTTTGTTAGACGATAATTAGATAAATTGAATATTTTTTCGAATTTAATAGTGTTTGTGAGCTTTTTTTTGAGACTTATTTCTCTGTTTTTTTGGGACTTTTTTTTTCTAATAATTCCATCAATAAAACTAATATTGCTAACTATAGCCATGAACTACAAAACGAATACCCTTTTATAATTAACAAATTTAGTGAAATAGCCGATAGTCTAGAAAACAAGGATTCTGAGAAAAATAAAGACATAAGAGATGATGACTCACATCTAGAAAATCTTAATATAAAAAACTTTACATCTCATGAAACCCTCAATGAATCTATATACTCTCTCCCCCCTACATTAGGAATAGATCCTTCTTTATTACTTGTGCAATATTCCTCCTCACAAATCCCTCCGAGTGGAACTATCATTTCACCACTCATCGATTCAACTATACCTCCCACCACTATCCTACCCAGTATACTTAACACTACGGTTGAACCTTTAGGTCCACATAATACTTCACCTGCACCTTGCATTATAGATCTCACTCAAGGAGATTCTAGCACTATTGAGTCTAATTCTGATCACAACAATATACCTAAAATAGATGCTACATCATCACAAGGAGGGGATTCTTTTTTAGGATCAAATCCAAGAATCCACGTCTACAATACAATAGAAGAAAACCTAAAAACATTACTCTCACCAGACACACAGGTACACATATATACACCGAACAAAAAACGCAAATTACCAATAGGGGAGTCAGGGGAGCCCCAAGCAGGAAAAATTATCAAAATAGATATCAACTCATAAAATGAGCACGCAAGAAAACACTTCTCAACAGAGAAAAAAGTCTCAAAAAAAAGCTCACAAACACTATTAAATTTGAAAAAATATTCAATTTATCTAATTATCGTCTAACAAAATCTGAAGAAAGATTGTTAAGGAATGGTTTGGGTTTTAGTCCCGATAACGTGATGGACGATTTTATCGTGTTCCAGGATGTGCAAAAATTTGCAAGGAAATTAACTCTAAAGAGATTTTTTAAGAATAAAAATCGATAAAAACCAGAAACGCCGCAAGAATCTTTACCTTTAGGGCGTATCGGCTCTCCTGTAAAAAATAAATCTACGTTTTATCCTATTTCTTCACAAAGTAACTACATTCCCGTTTTCACTGATTTGGTTACCAATGATCTTAGAAAAATTATAAAAAAACTCCCAAAAAAACCCAATCTCACCAAAAGAGAACAATCAAGCCCTGACATCTCTAACAAAAAATAAGGAAAATTGTGATAAGAAATGGAGATAAGGAGGAGCGGTGGTGATCCAAAATTATCAAGAATATAATAATGAAGCACACCGCATCCTTGATGATAGAAATTATTATAAAAAGTAGAACCCACGGTATATGATGACTTGAAAGTCACTTATTCCCAATTTATAAAACAAAAATATGACTTAGGTATTATATCAAAGGAAGAATCTATCTTTTTAACCACTAAAGAATCTACCACTTCTTTCTTTTACCACCTACCTAAGGTACACAAAAACCTGCACAACCCACCGGGTAGACCTATAATATCTGGTATAGGTTCTACACTATCTAATCTCTCTCATTTCTTGGATACCCAGCTGCAGCCACTTGTCGAAAAATTGCCAAGTTTCCTAAAAGATTCGGATATGGTACTCAGAGAGCTAGTAGGTACCGAATGGAACGAACAATATATTCTGGCTAGTCTTGATGTCACATCTCTCTACTCAAATATAGAACACTCTTTGGTATAAATACCATCAAAGAATTTTTTGATACAGAGTCTATTTTTTCTTCGAGTTTTAAAGAGTTTTTAATTGAAGGACTTGAATATATCCTAAAAAATAATTATTTCCAATACGAGAATATACATTACCATCAACAGTTAGGGACGGCCATGGGGACCAGGGTCGCGCCCTCTTTTGCTAATCTTTTTATGGGTCTTTCGAATCCAAATGTATCAATTATAAGTCCATTTACTGAGCACATCAAATATTATAAAAGGTATATTGACGATTTATTTATTGTTTATTTGGGAGGGGACCGATTGATTCTTTTAATAATTTTGTCGATCTTCTTAATAGAAATAATTGGGGTATAAAATTCACAGCCACCTCAAGTTGTAGTGAACTGATGTTTCTTGATTTGCATTTATATGTGGAAAAAAAATAAGATAATGTCCAAAACTTTTTTCAAGCCTACGAATTCAAATAGCTATCTAGCATTTAGATCAAACCATCAACGTAAGTGGATATCAAACATCCCTTACGGTCAATATCGACGTATCCGAAAGAATTGTACAGACACTTATGTTTTTAATGTATAGTCTGACACAATTACGAAAAAGTTACTACAGAAAAGTTACCCTGCTAATCTTTTAAAAAATTCAATGGAAAAAGCTGAGATTTTCACTCAGGAGCAATATCTGGAACCTAAAAATAAAAAAATAAAATCTGATTTTAACCTTTGTTTTATCACTTCACACAACTCTCAATACAAGGATGTGCAAAATATAATCAATAATCATTGAAGCCTTTTACGCAGAGATCCCGTATTAAAAAGCATTATTCCAGATAAACCTCAATTCATTTATAGAAAAACTAAAACTCTCAAGAATATCTTGGCACCTTCTAGATTAAGACAGCAAAAGGAGCTCCCACATCTAAAGAAACTACCTCATCTACATTGTCAGGGTCGGCACCTTGCAACCATCATTGTTGCAAGTGTTGCTCTGTGATAATAAATAGTGATTCTTTCTCTTCTATGTCCACAGGAGAAAAATTTAAGATCAAAGATTACCTTACCTGTGCCAGTACATATGTTGTGTACCTCATTATCTGTCAGTGCGGTCTACAATATGTGGGTAAGACCACTACGAAGCTATCCCGCAGATTGGTGAACCACCGTTACGATATAAAGCACAAACAGATGATCTACAGTATTCCACGACATCTAGCTGAAGCCCATAATGATGAGGAACCTTGTTTTAACATTCAACCTATTGAACATATCCATCCCTCCTTTACAGACCGTGCGAAACAATTAGGGTACCGCGAGGCATATTGGATGTACAAATTAAGCACGCAAGTCTATTATTAAATAATTCTTGTACTTTTTAGGTATCCTTAGCCAAATTGGTAATTATATTTTTTGATTTTAATAGTTTTTAGGTTTTTTTTTAATTATAACAAAAAAAACAATATAATTTTTTTAAAATATATATATATATATAAATATATATTATAATTTAATATATAGTTTAAAATTTCAATATGCCTCCCATTTTTTTCAAGCGTGTAATAAATATGTTTTATTTTTCTTACTAAAAAATACTTTTCATGAATCCATTTTAAAAAAATTTTAAAAAATTTATTTTTTTCCATTTAATAAAGAGTTACTATTTCCCCCATTACGCAATTTTTTTTTTTTTTTTTTTTTTTCGTATTTAAAGATTTATTGGATTTTCAAAAAATAACAAACAAAAACATTATGTAAAAAAGACATGTTGTACCAAATGGAAGGAGCCAAAGTCGTATACAAGGTTTCTAAGGAAGTTTTTAAGCAACACACTTGTTAAGCAGAATGCAGGACCCTTCACTGATTTGTTAAGGGTTTTGTGGTCCACAACTGGTGGTTCTACGGAAAAGCAAGTGAGCACTAATAATCGGGGGGAAAAGGGGGTGTTCCAAAGGGGTGAAAAAGTGCCCCTTTAGACCCCTTTTTTTCTTTTTGGGGAAAAAAATAGGGGGGGGGGAAGAAAAGAGGAGACACAAAAGGAGGGGGGGGGGGAGGGAAGAAAAAACAAAAAAACGACATCTCTCAGTCCCGACCCCAACCCCCCACCCCCCCGGGCACGCCCCCCCGACCAAAAACCCCCCCATGTGAGGGATTAGGTGCGAAGGGACCCAGGGGATTAAAAGTTAAGGCTCTGAATTTCGTGGGAAATTTGGGATTCCCCTCCGGGGGCCCCAAGTGCAAGAAAATT
>JAODAL010033636.1:0-45329 GCA_025379985.1 Phyllomedusa bahiana | reverse complement strand
AAGCCTGTCTATTTACCTGCTTTGGATAGGCCCTGTATATATACATGCCTTGTGGGAACGCCTGTCTATATACCTGCCTCGTGGAAGCACTGCTCTATCTAATGCTGTGGAAAGCCCTATCTTATACCTGCGGTGGAGGAAAGCCATGTCTTATATACCTGTCCTTGGAGTAGCCCTGTTCTATATTACCTGATGTGGAAAGACCTGTCTATACTAACTGCCTTTGGATAGCCTGTCTATATACCTGCTTGTGAATGCTGTTCTATATACTGCTTTGGATAGCCATGTCTATATAACTGCCTGTGGAAAGCCTGTCTAATATACCTGCCTCTGGGAAGCTATTCTATTACCTTGCTTGTGGGAAGACCTTACTAAGCTATATCCCTTCCCTGTGTGGAGCTTTACTCTATACTGCTGTATGGATGCCGGAAATAGCTATTAACTGCGCTGTATGGAGCCCGAAATAGCTATATAACCTTGCCTGTTATTGGAGCCCGAACTAGCTATATACCTGGCCATGTGTGGAGATTTAACTATATTCTGCCATGTATGGAGGCCCTAAAATAGCTAATATACTGCTTGTTTGGAGGCCTTAATTACCTGCGAGGGGTGTATAACTTATATATACCTGCTTGAGGGGGAGCTATATCTTTCTTATAATACCTGCTGATAGGGGGCTGGTACCATCTATATTCCTGGCTGAGGGGAGTGTACCTATTTATTATGGCTGTGGGGTGCTGTACCTATCTATATCTCTGCCTGTGGGGAGCACTGTACCTATTATATACTGCTAGGGGATATGTATCTAAATACCTGCTGTGGGGAGCTGTATCTAATCTATATTACTGCTGTGGGATAGCTGTATCTATCTATATAACTGCCTGTGGGTGAGCTGTATCTATCTATACCTGCATTGCGGGGTACACTATATCAATATACTGACTGATGAGGGGTGCTGTATATACCTGCCTGACTGAAGGGGACATACATTACATAACCTACTTACTGAGGTGAGCTGTTATATACTGCCTTACTGTGTACATCGAGTAATGCAGTATATAGATACATCCCACGTAGTTTACAACACAAAAATAATCACCAAAAACCAATTTTTATCCCGGTTCACCTATGTTTTCATTTGTCGGACGCCTTCCAAAGCATCGCACTTTTCATGCGGCCCATGGGGAAAATTAATTGCCACCTGGTTTATTGGTATGATCAATCGACTAGTGTTGAGCGATTGCGATTGGGCTTTCGAGATGATCGATAGTCGATAGTCGAGCCGCTATCGATAAGGTTTTTCGATAGTGAGCATCGATTATGCGCGATTCCCCATTAAGTCTATGGGAGAGGCAACACACACTTCATTATTACACCAAACAAGGCTGGAGAAGCTGAAAAATAACATCCACAACAGTCAATATGGATACGTCCTACATCTTAGGCAACACATTAGTGTTATAAAATGTCACAGAAAAAAGTCACAGAACCATTATATCCCTGTCATGTACTAGCCATGACCTTAACCGGGCATACCCACAAATTAAAAAGTGCCAGAAAGGCAGTATGATTTGAAACCTTCGATGTTACCTTGATACTGGTCATTGAATATCACGTCCTGGAACGCAAGCATGAGCCCCAAACCTGCATGACCCTCACATTTAAAAAGTGCCGCAAAAATAGGAGTCTTTCAACCACCATTTTAGTTTCACGGCGAATTGAATATACTGTCTGGGCAACAGCATGAGACCCAAACCAGCTGATCCCCCCACATTTAAAAAGTGACGGAAAAGGGAGTTTTTTCAACACCATTTTAGGTTTCATGGAACATTGACTCCTTAACTGTCTGGGCCACGCATGAGCCCAAACCTGCATGACCCCACATTTAAAAAGTGACGGAAAAAAGGAGTCTTTCACCACCATTTTGTTGAACTGGACATTGACCTTATACATGTCTGGCCCGATGAGCCCCAAACTGCATGACCCCAAACATTAAAGTGACGGAAAAAAGGAGTCTTTCAACAACCATTTAGTTTCACTGGACTTGACTATACCTGTCTGGGCACAGATGAGCCCAAACCTGATGACCAACATTTTAAAAGTGCGGAAAAAAAGAGACTTTCAACCACATTTTAGTTTCACGGGACATTGATATACTGTCCTGGGCCACAGCATTGAGCCCCAAACCTGCATGACCCACAATGTTAAAAGTGCGGAAAAAGGAGTTCTTTCAACACCATTTAGGTTTCACTGGACATTCGACTATACCCTGTCTGGGCACAGATGAGCCCAACCTGCAGACCCCCAAATTAAAAAGTGCCGGAAAAAGGAGTCCTTTTCAACCACATTTTAGTTTCACTGGACATCTGGACTCATACCTGTCTGGGGCCACAGCACTGAGCCCAAACCTTGCATGACCCCCACATTTAAAACGCTGACGGAAAAACAAGGAGTCTTTTCATCACCATTTTAGTTCACTGGACATTTTGACTATACTGTCTGGGCCACAGATGAGCCCAAACCTAGCATGACCCACATTTAAAATGTGACGGAAAAGGAGTCTTCAACAACCATTTAGTTTCACTGGACATTGATATACTGTCCTGGGCAACAGCATGAGCACCAACCCTGATGAGCCCCCACATTTAATAAAGTGCCGGAAAAAGGAGGTCTTTCAACCACATTTTAGTTGAATGGACATTGGACTATACTGTCCTGGGCCCAGCTGAGCCACAAACTGCATGACCCCACATTTTAAAAGTGACGGAAAAAGGAGTCTTCAACACCATTTTAGTTTCACTGGGACATTGTACTATACTGTCCTGGGCCACAGCATGAGCCCCCAAATGCCATGACCCCCAATCTTAAAAAGTGCCGGAAAAGGAGTCTTTCAACACCATTCTTAGTTTCACTGGACTTGATATACTGTCTGAGGACACGCATGAGCCCAAACCTGATGACCCACATAAAAAAGTGACGGAAAAAGGGAGTCTTTCAAACCCAACATTTTAGTTTACTGGACATTGACTATACTCTGTCTGGGCACAGATGAGCCCAAACCTGCAGACCCCCACATTTAAAAAGTGCGGAAAAGGAGTCTTTCAACCACCATTATGTTTCACTGGGCATTGACAATACTGTCCTGGTCACGCATGACCAGGCCGGAGTTACAGTGGGTGCGGTTGAAAGCCAAGGCTGGCGTCCGTCATTCTTAACAGCAGGTTAAATGCCTGACTGACGCAGCAACGGAAACTGTCGTTGAAGCAGAGTGCGGAAGCGGAGTGTGAGAACTCCAGCCTTCCTCTGTACACAGTAAATACCTGGGTAGCGCTTGGCCCCTCCGTATGAGTGTGGACAACTTGAGTATCACTTGGAAAATATGGTGGTTAACGCCCTGTTACAACCAGGTGCCCTTTATCTTGGCATTCTTTTTCTCATTTTACTCAACGTGCTGGAGGAAATGGTCTCTGTACTTTGTTCTCTGTCCGTGCTCCATACTCCATGTCCTCTGAATAACCTACATCTGGTCAAGTTTTCCTGTACCTCCCTTGTACAATTCAGAGGAATTTTTTTAACAGCTATTTTGTACATGCAAGTTTTTTAGTACTTTAATTCTAGAAAACACATTTTTAAAATAGGATGGAATCCCACCATGTCTTTGTTTCTCTTTTTTTCATTGTATTAAATGGGTTGTCTCAATACAGGGATTGATAGCTATGTTAAAGATCTTGCAAAAACAAGTCATTTTGCAATATGTGTCCATTAACAGTGTCCTACCTTTCCTGTTTCTGACAGCACCATCACCCTTGAGCCACTCTTGACAATTGTGAAGAACAAATGTCTGTTAGAAACAACATTTTTTAGAATAGGACCTGTAGTATAGCTGCATGTCACAGCAAATTGCCCCCAAAAATTCAAAGCATGACCCTTGAGCCACTTTGGTCAATTGTGAAGAACAAATGTCTGTTAGAAACTTCTTTTTAGAATAGGACCTGTAGTATAGCTGCATGTCACTGCTAAATGCCCACAAATCTTCAAAGCTTGACCCTTGAGCCACTTTGGTCAATTGTGAGAAAAGTTTAGAAACAATTTTATAATAGGACCTGTAGTATTGCTGCATTTCAAAGCAGCATGACCCAAAAAATTATAAAATGACTTCTCAGCCACTGTTAAAAATTGTGAGGGAGAAATGCCACTTAGAAGCCACATTTCTGTTACAAAGGACCATGATTATTGCTGTATCTCACAGCTACATGACCCACAAAAATTATAAAATGACTTCTCAGCCACTATTAAAAATTGTGAGGGAGAAATGCCACTTAGAAGCACATTTCTGTTCCAAAGGACCATAATTATAGCTGTATCTCACAGCAACATGACCTCAAAAATTAAATATGAACTTCTTCAGAATAAAATTTGTGAGGGAGAAAAGGCCACTTAGAAGTCACATTTTGTTCCAAAGGACCATGATTATTGCTGTATCTCACAGCAACATGACCTCAAAACCATTGAAAATGCGAAAACTTCTTAAGATAAAGTGAGTAAATGGAATACGGTGTTGTCATGAAACCTTGCTGTCTTTTACAGTCTCCTCACAGCAAAACCAGCAAAATGAACTGTTGGGAAAAGAGAATAAAAATTGCAGTAAGAAATGATCATTTTAAAAAAAGTTTTCAAGAGGACCATTTCTGTTTGAAAAGGAATGTGAAGTAGACTGGCAACTAATCGGTGACCTCGGCAATTGGGGCCACAACATCATCAGAGATCCATGCCTGATTCATCTTGATGAAAGTCAAACGATCCACATTATCTGTGGAAAGCCGGATGCGTTTGTCTGTAATGACTCCTCCAGCTGTGCTGAAGGTCGCTCAGATATGACGCTGGCTGCTGGGCAGGACAACACCTCTATGGCGTGACGAGCCAGCTCGGGCCATTCGTCCATTTTGGATACCCAGAAGTCTATTGGGTCCGGAAACACATGCAAAAACATCGGTGTTGAGACGCAGATAGTCGTGCACCATGATCTTAAGCTGATCTCTGTGTGTTGGATGTGTGCCCTGCATTGCATGCGTTGGTGAGGTGGTAAACAAAGATTGCCAGAGGTCACCCATTAGGCTTCTGCCACCTTGCCTGCTGCTGCCGCTACGCCTACTTGGCACTCTACTGCTGTCACGTCGCTGATGTTGTTCCACGTGACATTTGGGGAACGTGAAGCAGACGCAACAGATGTCTCCAGTTGATCAATCAGCAAGGTCTCCATTTCCTGCATTTTACTCTCTATTTGGGTGGGTGGAAGGAAAGTGCTGATTTTTGTTTTGTACCGGGGATCCAGGAGGGTGGCACCCAGTAAACTGTTGTTCATTTTGATGGCCTTAATGCGAGGATCATGTTGGAGGAAATGGAGCATCCAAGCACTCATGTGAGAGATGGAGCCTTGATTTCCCAAGCCTCTGGGTCGAGGGGCACTAGCAAACTGATCTTCCTCATCTTCCTCCTCCGCCTCAAATTCGCGCCAACCTCTTTCCAAGGCAGGGACGTCGGTAACATCGGTGTCTAGGAATACCTCCTTCTCCTCCGCTGCCTCCGGCACAGCTTCAACACAGCCCTGACTTGCCTGAGATGATGCACCCTGAGAGCTGATGCGCCACCTTGCACTAGCTCTGGATCCCGAACCACTGCCTAATGAAGACCGATGAAATTGTGAAACTGTTGGCCTTGTGGATTTGACGGAGAGAAAGGCTCCGTGTCCGCATCTGTGTCCGTCTCCTCCTCCGTCGCTGGCGGGACCTGTTGTTTCAGAGTGTCCAACGATCGTTCCAGAACTAAGATCACCACAATGCTCATGCTGACAAGGGCATTGTCCGCACTGACCATTTTGGTGGCTTCTTCAAAACTGGCAAGGATGGTGCAGAGCTCTTTCACCTGCCTCCACTCTCGGTGGTTCAACACCCCGAGGTCCGTACCGCTGCTTGTCAGGCCATGTGTCACTTCGTACTGCGTAATGGCATTGCGCTGCTGCCACAATCGCTGGAGCATGTGGAGGGTGGAATTCCAGCGTGTTGCCACGTCAACAATGAGACGGTTGACGGGGAGGCCGAGCTGACGCTGCAACGCAGCCAGGCGGGACGAAGCAGGGTGCGAACGGCGGAAGTGCGAACTCAGACCTCGAGCCTTCTTCAGCAGGCAGTCCAGACCCGGGTAGCTCTTTAGAAATTTCTGGACGACAAGGTTCATGACATGTGCCAGGCAAGGGATGTGCTCCAGCCTACCGATCTTAAGGGCGGCCAGCAGATTTCGCCCGTTATCGCACACCACCTTGCATGGCACAAGGTTCTTGTCACCCAGCCAGCGCTCGGTCTCGTTGCTTAGAGCCGTCCACACAAGCTCATTGACCTGTGGTGTGGACGGTGTCTATGTCAGATTAATTTCATCACGGGCTGGTGTCTATGGCACGTGATGCCACCAGAGGACCTTGGGGGAAAGAGCCCTGCACCATCCCTGCAGTTTTGTAATAGAGCCGTGGCCGTGCCTGAGAGCCACCCGTCACCCCCAGAGACATCCACCATAGCTCCCACTGTGTGCTGTCAATGTAGATATAGCGGCCTTGGGCCGTGCTTACTTGGTCCATGTGTCGTGGTGAGATGGACTTTTTCCGGACACAGATGCTGGACAACGCGCCTTGAAATTTTAGATGACATGTGGTGGCCAGGGCCAGGGACGGCTTTTCTGGCAAAGATAATGCCTGCTCGGCATCTGGTATTGGGGGCAGGCGCGACGGGCCATGACGTGGCGGAAACCATCTGTGTCCAACAGCGGAAAGGCAACATTTCCAAAGGCCAAAGCCTGGCTATGCCGACATTCAGGCTTTTGGCTTTGGGATGGTTTTGGGTTAAGTGTTTCTTCCTGTTCCCAAACTGGAAGACAGAAGGCTGGCTGCTAGGACTGGCCGTGTACGGCGTGCAGGATTCAAACTGGCGAAGGAAGAACGGGGTAGATGAGGTCTATGGGTGGTGCTGGTGGTACTCGGGCGACGGTGGAGGTGAAGCGGAGGCTGTCCCTGATCATGACTCCGAGAGGACATGGGCAGCGGAGGAACGGTTTGTGGTGGAGGAGGAGGAGGAGGGCGGAGACAGAGGGTTAGTGTGACGTGTTGGGGCCCGGCGTCGGTCTGGCCTTTTTTGGCCAAGTGTTCCCTCCATTTTTCAATCATGCATTCGCTGCATGTGACTAGACATGTTGGTGGTGGTTAACCACTTAAGGTTTTTGGCCTCTACTTATGCGTTTACGGCATAGGCGGCATATGACATCGCTGGGTGAATCAGATGGCTTGCTCTAAAGAAGGCCCAGGCTTTGAGAGGTCCTGGACCTATTGACGGCGATAAGCGAGGAGCGGGGTTTTGCGCTGACGTGGCTTGGCGGAAATCATATCAGCGGATCTGCGAGCCGCCCTCTCCCTTTTTGTGGCTGGGACCACGTATTGACACTACCCCATCGTCTTCCTCCTCGTCCACTGATGAAGCGCTCGCAAGCAAATTCTGCGGAAAAAGTCCATGATGGAGCCGCAATGTCGTCATCATCATCATCATCAACCCAGGTGACTTGGTCGTACTGACTTTCTGCATCCAGAAGCTTCGGGCTACAAGACAAGGGGCAATGCCAAGGCGTTTGCCGAGCCGCCCGGGTTTTGCCGATTGACGGCTTCTCTTCACCTCATCTCGGTGCATTCAGTACTGGCGTCAGAGCAGACTAAATCATTCCTCTTATCTTTTAAAATGCTTCTGACCCCAAACCGCATTTTGTCATCAAAAGGGTCTTCTGACAATGGATTATCCACTGGGGTGGGTACACGAGTTGACATTTCGGGCTGCTTCATGTTTGGCGGATGGCTGATGAGGATGATGACGAACATTGTTGGCGTGACTGGGTGGACGAGGAGGTAAGACTGCTAGATGACAGGTTGCATTAACCAATGAAGGACAGATTGGCGACGTGTTCGTTACTTAGATTTCATGGGCCATGACCCAGCGATGACCGGCATGAGGTCCATGCAAACTGACGATCCGCTGGCATGCGTGTTGTCGCCAGCACTGGAAGGAGCACCTTCTCTAGTACTCTCTACTCCATGTGCTACCCCCCTCGTTTGCTCGCTTACACCTGCATTCGCTCCATGTCCAGACAATATAAAAATTTGAGAAGTGTATGGAATAGTTTTGGAAAGTCTCCTTATTAAAAGACGGCAAATCACAGCTATTCTCAATTCTTCTAAATCAAACAAAATGGCTGGATTCTAAATTTAACTGCAAGTGTCTATCAACAAATCTGGACTGGGCAAAGTCCAAAAAACACGTATCTGTTGATCGTTTGGTATAATAAATGGTATTTTTTTGCACATTTCAATTCACCTGTGGTGAATATAGAATTGCTTGTGTTTTTAAGATTTTAGTTAAGATGCTGCGTCAATGAACGTATACTGGGTGCGCAAAAAATCAAAAAACACGTATATGTTATGTTTTGCTATAATACACGGTATTTTTTGCAATTTAAATCACTGTGGTGAATATAGAATTGCTGTTTAGGTTTAGTAGATTTGCTGCTCAATGACAGTAATGGGTGCGCAAAGAAAAAAAGGTCAAAAAAAACACGTAACTGTTATGTTTTTGATATAAATAAACCGGTATTTTTTGCACCTTTCATATTCAAATTGGGGAATATAGGAATTGCTGTTTTAAGATTTACGTAGATGCTGCGTCAATGAACAGTTATAGGGTGCGCA
The DNA here is from genome assembly GCA_025379985.1 of Phyllomedusa bahiana. NCBI lineage: Eukaryota > Metazoa > Chordata > Amphibia > Anura > Hylidae > Phyllomedusa > Phyllomedusa bahiana. The sequence goes on along the minus strand of JAODAL010033636.1, from coordinate 36,556 downwards.
AAAGTTCCAAAAAAAACACGTAACTGTTATGTTTGATATAATAAACTGTATTTTTTGCACTTTCATTTCACCCTGTGGTGAATATGGATTGCTGTTTTAAGTTTACGTAGATGCTGCGTCAATGAACACGTCTGGGTGCGCAAAGGTCAAAAACACGTATCTGTTATGTTTTCGTATAATACACGGTGATTTTTTTGCACCTTTCAATTCACCTTGTGGTGAATATAGGAATTGCTGTTTAAGATTTACGTAGGATGCTTCGCGTCAATGAACATTACTGGCGTGCGCAAAAAAGTCAAAAAACAAGTACAACTGTTATGTTTTTGATATAATACATCGGTATTTTTTGCACTTTTCAATTACCTTGTGGTGAATATAGGAATTGCTGTTTTAAGATTTACGTATATGCTGAGTCAATGAACAGTACTGGGAGCGCAAAATTCAAAAAACAATTATCAGGTATGGTTTCGTATAATACACTGTATTTTTTGCACCTTTCATTTCACATGTGGTGAGTGAATATAGAATGCTTGTTTTAAGAATTTACGTAGATGCTGACGTCAATGAACAGTACTGGAGTGCGAAAAAGTATAAAAACACGTAACTGTTATGTTTTGGATATAATAAACGGTATTTTTTGCACCTTTCAATTAACTGTGGTGAATAATAGAAATTGCTGTTTTAAGATTTTACGTTGATGCTGCGTCAATGTAACAGTAATGGTGCGCAAAAGTCAAAAAAAACCGTATCTGTTTTATGTTTTACGTATAATACACGGTATTTTTTGCACCTTTCCAATTCACCTGTGGTGAATATAGAATTGCTGTTTGATGATTTACGTAGATGCTTGCGTCATGAACAGTACTGGGTGCGCAAAGGTCAAATATCACGTAACTGTTATGTATTGATATATTAAACTGTATTTTTTGCACCTTTCAATTTCTCCTGTGGTGAATACTAGAATTGATGTTTAAGATTTACGTAGATGCTGCGTTCAATGAACCGTTCTGGGTGCGCAAAGTCATAAAAACCCGTTAACGTGTTTATGTTTGATATAATAAAAGGTATTTTTAGCACCTTTCAATTCACTGTGGTGGATATAGAATTTGCTGTTATTAAAGATTTACGGAGATGCTGCGTCAAATGAACTAGTACTGGGTGCGCTAACAGTCAAAAAAACATCGTACTGTTTTGGTTTGTTATAATAACGGTATTTTTCGCACCTTTCAATTTCACCTGTGCGTGAATTTAGAATTGCTGTTTTAAGATTTACGATAGATGCTGCGTAAATGATCAGTACTGGTGTGAGGCGGATTAGGGGATCTTCTGCGGGGGGTCGAGTGTAGCTGTAGTGCGCCAAAAGTCAAAAAACACGTAATTTTGTTATGTTTTAGTTTATTAACGGTATTTTTCTGCACTTTCAATTTACCTGTGCGTGAATCATAGAATTGCTGTTTTAAGATTTTAGTAGATGCAAGCGTCTATGAACAGAAATACTGGGTGCCAAAAGTCAAAAAACACGTAACTGTTATGTTATGATATAATAAACGGTGATTTTTTTGCACCTTTTCAATTCACCTGTGTGGAATATAGTAATGATGTTTTAAGATTTACGTAGATGCTGCGTTCCAATGAAACAGTATCTGGTGTGCGCAAAAGTCAAAAAACACGTATCTGTTATGTTTTTGTATAATACGTATTTTTTGACTTTCAATTCACACCTCGTGGTGAACTTTAGAATTGCTGTTTTTAAGATTTTACGTAGATGCTGCGTAAATGAACAGTACTGGCTGTGGCGCAAAAGTCAAAAACAAAAAACGTAACTGTTTATGTTTTGATATAACATAAACGGTATTTTTTGCACCTTTCAATTTCACCTGTGGTGAATATGAATTGCTGTTTTTAAGATTTACGTAGATGACTGCGTTCAATGACAGTAATGGGTGCGCAAAAGTCAAAAATCAGTAATGTTATGTTTTGATATAATAAACTGTATTTTTTTGCACCTTTCAAGTCACCTGTGGTGAATATAAGAATTGCTTGTGTTTAAGATTTCGTAGATGCTGCGTCAATGAACAGTAAAACTGGGTGCGCAAAAGTCAAAAAACACGTATCTGTTGGTTTACGTATAATACACGGTATTTTTTTGCACCTTTCAATTCACCTTGTGGTGGAATATAGAATTGCTGTATTGTTTTAAGATTTACGTAGATAGATGCTGCGTCAATGAACGTACTGGGTGCGCAAAAAGTCAAAAAACACGTAACTGTTATGTTTTGTATAATAAACGGTATTTTTTGCACGTTCAATTCACCTGGTGGTGAATATAGATTGCTGTTTTAAGATTTACGTAGATGCTGCCGTCAGATGGAACAGTACTGGGTGCGCAAAAGCAAAAAACAGTATCTGTTATGTTTTCGTATAATACCACGTATTTTTCTGCCCTTTCAATTCAACCTGTGGTGAATATAGAATTGCTGTTTTAAGATTTTACGTGGTTGCTGCGTCAATGAACAGGTAGGGGTGCGCAAAAGTCAAAAAACACGTAATTGTTATGTTTTGATATAATAAACTGTATTTTTTGCACCTTTCATTTAACTGTGGTGAATATAGAATGCTGTTTTAAGATTTACGTTAGATGTTTTTTTTTCTGCGTCAATGGAACAGTACTGGGTGCGCAAAAGCTCAAAAATCACGTATCTGTTATGTTTTCGTTATAATACACGGTATTTTTGCACCTTTCATTCACCTGTGTGAATATAGAATTGCTGTGTGTTTTAAGATTTACGTAGATGCTGCGTCAATGAATCAGTACTGGATGTGCGCAAAAGTCAAAAAACACGTTAAAACTGTTATGTTTTGATATAATAAACGGTTATTTTTGCACCTTTCAATTCACCTGTGAGTGTATATAGAATTGCTGTTTAAGATTTACGTAGATGCTGCGTCAATGAAACGTACTGGGTGCGCAAAAAGTCCAAAAAAACACGTATCTGTTATGTTTTGTTATATATACACGGTATTTTTTGCTCCTTTCAATTCACTGTGGTGTATATAGAATTGCTGTTTTAGATTTCGTAGATGCTGCGTCAATGAACATGTTACTGGGTTGCGCCAAAAGTCAAAAAACACGTAAAATGTTATGTTTTTGATATAATAAAGGTATTTTTTGCACCTTTCATTTCACTTGTGGGTGAATATAAGAATTGTGTTTTAAAGATTACGATAGATGCTGCGTCAATGAACAGTATGGTGTGCGACAAAAGTCAAAAAACACGTAATCTGTTATGTTTTTCGGTATAATACACGGTATTTTTTGCACCTTTCAATTCACCTGTGGTGAATATAGAATTGCTGTTTTAAGATTTACGTTAGATGCTGCGTCTATGAACAGTACTGGGTGCGCGCAACGTCAAAAAACACGTAACTGTTATGTTTTGAAATAATAAACTGTATTTTTGCACCTTTCTATTCAACACTGTGGTGAATATAGAATTGACAGTTTTATAGATCTTTACGTAGATGCTGCGTCAATGAAACGTACTGGGTGCGCAAAAGTCAAAAAAACACGTAATCTGTTATGTTTTCGTATAATACACGGTATTTTTGCACCTTTCAATTCACCTGTGGAGATTAGAATTGCTGTTTTTAAGATTTACGTGATGCTGAGTCAATGAACAGTACTGGGTGCGCTAAAGTCAAAAAAACAGGTTTATGTTTTGTTTTCTTATAATTCAGGGTATTTTTTGCACCTTTCAATTCACCTGCTGGTGTATTATAGAATTGCTGTTTTAGATTTACGTAGATGCTGTGTCAATGAACAGTATGGTGTGCGCAAAAGTCAAAAAAATAAAAAAAAAAAAAAAAAAACACGTACTGTTATGTTTTGTATAATAACGTTATCTTTTTGCACCTTTCAATTCTCCTGTGGTGAATATAGAATTGCTGTTTTAAGATTTACCGTAGATGCTGCGTTATTATGATCCAGTACTGGTGTGCGCAAAGTCAAAAAACACGTAACTGTTCTGTTTTGATATAATTAAAATGTATTTTTATGCACCTTGCAATTCACCTGTGGTGAATATAGAATTGCTGTTTTAAGATTTTCGTAGTGCTGCTGTCAATGCAGTACTGGTGCGCAAAAGTCAAAAAAAACGTATCTGTTATGTTTTCGTATCAATTTACACACGGTATATTTTGCACCTTTTAATTCACCTGTGGTGAATATAGAATTGTCTGTTTTAAGATTTACGTAGGATGCGCGTCATGAACTGTACTGGGTGCGCAAAAGTCAAAAAACACGTAACTGTTATGTTGTGATATCATAAACTGTATGTTTTGCGCGGTGCAATTCACCTCTGGGGAATATAGAATTTGCTGTTTTAAGGATTTAGTAGATGCTGCGTCAATGAAACAGTACTGGGTGCGCAAAAAGTCAAAAAACACGTAACTGTGAATGTTTTCGTACGATACACGGTTTTTGTGGCAACAAACTAACCTGTGCTGAGTGCTGAATACAAGATTGCTGGATTGTAATTTAAGTGCAAGGTATGAAATATAAACCGTCACAGGTGTAATAGGGGTAAAATTGAACACCTATCTGAAATGTATACCTGATAATAAAAAAAGTGGAGTTTTGCAGCTAAACAAAGAGACCTGCAGTTATGAATGATGTTTATCCAAATATAAGATTTCAGACTGCCCAATATCCAGGAAATACTTCAATAGCAACTGTTAATAATAAAGATTATTCCACTAACAATATCTACACTAAGTTCTTGGTGTAAACTTTATCAATGTTCTTTATATAGATAAGAGCTTGTCTGTGTACGCGCGGGGGCACCCCCCCCGCGCCCTCCGCCGTGACTTTACACGGTAGATGCTGCTTTAAAATTCTCATAGCTAACTACATAAAATCTTCAAATCTCTAATATTACTAAATTTGGAAGGATCAAAGCTAATAGCGAGGTTTCATATGTGCAGAAATAGACAATTTCGCATGAAGTGTGTGGGCCACGGCAGAGCGCACGTCCTTTCCCTATGAGACGTGAGAGCACTGAGGCTGAAAACAGCGAAACGCTGTTCTATGGATTACAAACGAGCGTGGTCATGTGATTTTTCCAGCCATGCGCAACCATACAAATCACACAGTATGTACGTCGCACACACATATTCATCCTGCTCATATTCTATAATATGATTTGCTGGACAGCCAAAATTACAGGATGCGCGGTGAAAATGGCGCGATCTTTATAGATGATGCTCAGATTTTAACCTTAATTATCGCATGATCTGGAAAAATTCACGATCACAAACCATAAAAACATTGCAGATTTCAACTGTGTCGATAAAAATAGCTCAACACTACACATAAGCTCTATATTCATATAAGCAAAATGAAAGCATACAAAGAAAAGAACATTGTACCTATTGTGAAACATGGAGAAGGCTGGTTATGTTAGAGGGCTGCTTCGCTGTATCTGGCACCAGATGTCTTAAATCTATGCAGGGTACAATGAAAACTAAGGACTATCAAGAAAAGCCTTCTCTGAGCCCTGATCTAAATCCTATTGAACATCTGTGGAAAGAGCTAAAACATACAGTTTGGAAAAGGCATTCTTCAAACCTGGGACAGCTGGAGCATTTTTCTCATCAGAAATTGGACAAAATACCTGTGGACAGGGCAGGAGACTCATTGAGAGATACAAAAAGGGTATGTTCACATGGCTTTTCTTATGCGTGTTTGGATCTGTGTTTCGGATCCAGACACATATCTAACAATGTGCAGTATGTTTTTACATTGCTCTCAATGTGAAACACACATCAACGTTCAGACGTCGGATCGCCGATGCATGTTTTACATGCGCCTTTCTGATGTGTCTTTCGGATCCGTTCAAAGAACTGACGTCAATTCTTGGTCCGTTTGACACAGCCAAAACCGTATTTAAAATTATAGGGTGCGTTTCTGCTGCAGAAAAAACGCATCCAAACAAAGCACATTTTGGGTGCGTGTTGGATGCGTTTTACGCAGCACTTTTCAATACAAAGATGCTGTCTGAACATTCAATCAATGTCTGATTTTCATTAGTTGATTTTCAGTAAATTTAAATGAATTATTTTGTCAATTACAAGGTATTTCCATTATTTCTGGGTTTTTCTTTCTTTAAATCCTTACCGACATTTGACGTACTGGTATGTCATAGTGTCGGTAAGGGGCACCGTGAATCTACTACATAGGCAGCGGGTTCCGGTAAGAGCACGGGCTGGAGCCGACTTCATTCCATGCTGTTTAACCCTTTAGATGCCACATCCATAAAAGTCTGATCTATTAAAATATTACATAATTTATCCCGTACGCTGAACACCGTAGAACGAAAAAAATTCCAAACGGCAAAATTGCTTTTTTCTGCCGTTAGCAGTAATCACAGAGTCACAGAAAGGCAAAGAAGAAAACAACCTTGAAGCCTGGCAAGTTGTTGTTGATTAATTTTAAGTTGTTGCCTTGGACTCATAATGACAAAATGTGAACAGCATGATGAGGAGGACTGTTCAAATCCCATTTCAAATTGACTCCCTAAATTTATTGGGCGATTCAGGGATCAAACACTAGTTGTGAATTTTACCATTAAGCTCCTTGTTAGATATCAGCAAGTTGTGCAAAAAGTAAACATTGAAAAGTTGGACATGTGCATTTTAAAGCTAATAGATGGTCTCATTTAGTTCATTTAAAAAAAAAAATCAAGAAATTTTATGTGCATGCTGAAATTTCAACCATAAGCCAAATATCCTTAACTTTTTGTGAGTAGTGTATACTGTATAGTGTCATAGTGTCAGTATGCATTGCATGGATTTTCTTACAAACCATTATTTCAGAGACTGTAAATTTTACTGCAGACATTTGTAAGATGCTATAGTTAACTTTAGTTCTAGCATCTATACAAATATTTTATAATTTTTTAATTTGGTTTCTAGGTTTTACAGCTAATTAGAGTATTGCTGGCTCTTTTTGAAAATCTGCTGATAGCACTGTGGATATCAGAGTTACTATCTGTGACCAAAAACTAACTACTTATGGACAGTTTAACTACAGTAAATTTGGGAGATAGTACTTAGTTCACAACGGCCTCATAAATTGTTTTGTTAGGTACTGGTGTAATTATGCCGGGATCTAACAGAGAACAGATGTGTTCCATGCATCATTTTAATAGATTTTTTTTACCAAGGTCACCTGAAAACATCCCTTCACAATGGTAAAACAGCAGTGCTGCCACCTTTGTAATGACATCTGATAGTTGAGATCTTGTTCCCAATTACTCATAAATGGTAATTTACGTGGTGCTGAGGATTGAGTCATTGGAGAATGCAGTGGATATATTATATCTGAAGCATATGGTGAGTGCATGTAAATCATTTCAAATTCAGAAGATTTTCCTGTATATTGCTATGAGAACTTTAAAGAAAATGCAGAACATGAAAAAGCCTAGGAAATGCTGTATGGAGAGGAAATGCTTTTCTGAGAATTGTTGTGGAGAAAGCACTGTAGAACCGATCACAAAATCAGTGAGAAAAAGAAATTTGAAGACTAGGAAAAAAGTCCTGAGTAGGAAAGGGAGGCAGCAAAAGGGGTATAGGAGGCATCCAACTATAAAGGCCTCTTGAATGTGACAATAATGGAGAAATCTCACTCAGTTGAGCTTGGAAATAGGAAATAGACTAAAAAAAGGCTTGATAACAAACATGATAAAAGGTGTTGTCAGGGGGTTTGTTTGAGGATAAGAAAATGATTACTGGAAAAAGCATTACATTCCCACCACTGCAATTACAACAGTCACCAATTAGTGTATGAGCACGTTGTGTGTTCAAACTTCGTTATCTGGAGTCGATATCGGTATTTATCATCGCGATTGGCGATAACAGGATTATCGACGACGATGACACATTAAAGTCTATTGGAAGAGGAACAACCAGCTCATTTTACACCCAAACAGGGGTGGAGGAAGATGGAATTAACATACCACACACAGAAAAACTGGCTACGTGCTACATCTTAAAAAAGAAAATTAGGAAAACAAGATCAAAAGAAAATCCAGACTATTCAAATCCCGTTTTGTCCCACCTTGCCCCCTTAAACCTGCATGCCCCACAAAAAAAAAAAAATGCCAAAGGGCAGTATTATTTAACCATCATTTATTTAATGGACATTGATACCCCGGGGAAACCGCATGAGCCCTTAAACTGTCTGCCCCACAGATTAAAAAGTGCAAAAAAAAGGAGTCTTTGAACCCCAATTTTATTTTAACTGGCATTGACTATCCCTGTCCGGACCCAGCTGCAGGTTGCATTAACCACTGTAAACAAATTTGGGCATGCTGTTCTTTAAAACGAATTCACAGGGAAAAGACCCAGCGATGACACCCTACTCCTGAAACCGACGACCCCGCTGGCTTGGTGTTGTCGCCACACTGGAAGGAGCACTTTCTCTACCCACCCCCCATTCCTACCCCCCCTTTTTGCTCGTTTACCCCCTATTCCTCCATGTTAAAAATAAAAAAATGAAAAGGGGAAGGTTTTTGCATCTTTATTAAAGACAGAAATCAAGTTTTTCTTAAACCACAAATTTTCCAACACCAACTAGGTTTTAAAAACAAATTTTTCTATCAAATATCTGAAAATGCGGTCTGGGGGAAGAACCGAAAAAAAATAAACTTTTTCTTCTTCATCCCTAGTTTTACAAGCCATAGGACACAGTTGATATTTCCAACAAAATCGTAAAAAATGCCATTTATGCCAAATGAGACACACTGAGTAAAATAGAAGTATTAAAAAGTTTATGGTTAAAAATTTGGCGGCCTTCGAAAACCACTGACTACAGGGTAATTTATATCAAATATTATAAAACAATATCTACAACTACTCTTTGCGGAAAACAGATAAGGACTGCAAAAGAGTATTTAAAAATTTATATGGTTTAATATGGGGGTCTTACCCACTGAAAACCCACCAATTTATAGGAAATATTAAACAAATTTGCGTACAACTGAGCTTTTTGAGGCAAACAGACCCGGGGATTTCAAAAAAAACTTTTTAAAGTTTGGGGAAAAAATTTATGCCAGATTTCGGGAAACTGATCCAGTGTTGAAAATAGAACTAAAAAAACAGGACAATTTCAACTCCTATCGAGGTTGCGGGCCAAAAAAGTGGAAAAAAAACAAGTTTTTTCAATTCAAGATCACAGAACACAATGGCTCAAAATATCTCCCTTCCTTTAAAAAACCCCTCCTGTGCCGAACTCCCCCCCCTTTTCCCCCGCGCCCGGGGCCCCACACACACAGTAGATATCTTTAAAAATTTTGCTAACTAAATAAAAGGGAAATTCTCTAATCTAACTCATTTAAGCTGTACAGTCTGGGCCAAAAGTTTTTCGAAGACCAAAAATTATATTTTTACATTCTGTTGCCCTTTGGTTTTTTTGTGTGTTTGTCAATGTTTTTACCCCTACAAAATACAATTTTAATATTTTGATTAACAAAAGCTTTTTTTGCAGTTTGAAAGAGTTAAAACACAAGTCAATATTTTAGTGTTGACCCTTTTTCTTCAGGACCTCTCAATTCCCCGGGCCAAGCCCCTAAAATCAACTTTTTGGCCCCAAATTTTGACTGTTAGCATCCCTTTTTCCCACAATAAAGGGCTTTGAAATTTTGTCAAAAATTTTTTGGTTTTTTTTGGCCCCACCCGTACCCCTTGATGATTGCCCACAATTCTAAATGGGATTAAGATCTGGGGGGGTTTCCAGGTAGGGCCCCAAAAATCTCTAGGGTTTTTTTCCCCTGAGCCATTTAGTTATCAAAATTTGTTAAATGGCAAGGTGCTCCATAAAAGTGGAAAAGGCATTTTTTAAATCACCAAACTGCTTTTGGGGAGGGTTTGGGAGAAGTTGCTTTTTGGGGAGGCCCAATTTGGTACCATTCTTTATTCAATGTTTTTTTAGGCAAGAACTTTTAGAGGGGCCGATTCCCTTGGAGGAAAGGGCCAACCCCAAAACATAATGGTTTCTGGAGGTTTTAACATTTGGCATGAACAAAACGGGGGTGGTACGCTCATTTTTGTCTTCCCCAAAAAACCTTTTTTTCCAACGTTCCAAACACCCCCGGAAAAGGGGGATTCATAAAGGGGAAAATTTAAATTTTACCCCCAGTCCTCACTCCACCCCCCTTAACCTTTTGCAGAATATCAGCCCTGCCCCTATTTTTTTTGGAAGAAGGGGCTTCTTGGGGCTCCCCTCCTTGACACCAGGCCTTGTCCATGAGTCTCCCCCCCCTCACATAAATAAATTTGCACTCACACCTCCTGCTTCCCATTCCTAAAAAGTTGCTTTGTTTGATGGGCCCTTTTCTAAAAGCGAAAAAACTTTTAAGAGAGGGCCCCCTGGCGTTTTGTGGTCTTTTTTGGGCGCCATGGACCCTTTTTGGGGGAACAAAAAAACCCTCTCTCCTTAAACCCTTTGAAAATGCATAGATTTTTTACTGGGGTGCAATCTTTCTACTGCATCCCTTTTCCCCGTTGGGCCATTTTGTGCGGGGCAATGATAATGAAACTTTTTTTTGGGAAAAAACCGGGTTAACAAAAAGAGAAAAATTGCCAAGCCCACCCGCTTTTAAAGTTTTCCAGTGGTGTATTCTTCCCTTAATCATGACAGTTTTGATCCCCAACCCTGCCCCTTCACAAAAACCCAAAAAACCGGGTTTTAAAAGGAGAAATTTCATTAAAACCCATGTTAATGGCCCCTTTTAAAGGCCCCCTGCAAAAAAGTTGAATCGTTTTTTTGGGGGAAAATTAAATTTTCTGGGCAACTTTGACTTTGCAATTAACGGTTTTAAGCGATCACTTTTTCTAACATTCGGGAGTATATGAAATTTGCCATTATAAAACCTGATGCGTAACTTTGTAAAAATTAACATTTGTATCATTTCAAACCTTTTGGCCATGATTGGGTAAGGGGAGGGGTTTTTTTGCATTGAAAAATATCTCTCAGAGCTTTAAACAGTTTTTGGTTTTAAAAAAGAGACAGACAGCCTTCTGGAAAGGGATAACAGAGAAGACTCGAACAAAAGCATTGCATAGATAAAACGAGGTCAAAAAGATTTTTGCACCCCTATGAATCCATCACCCAAAAGGGGGGTGACGTTGTACATCCTCCTCACTCCCCTCTATCCCGGGGGCTGATTGGGGGGCCGCCAAAATGACGGGAAATGCTAAAATGGCGCGATAGTAAATGATCACAAATTGCACCTAAACTACCGGGGATGGAAATTTTTTCCGAAAACCAAAAAAACCGTGCCGTTTTAACTTTTTCCCGATAAAACCCTCCCCCTAGTCCCCATTTTTCCCGTGTTCCCCCACTTTCTGGCCCCAACATCGGGAATTCTAGTAACCTTTTTGCGGTGGAAAAGAGTTATAGAGCAAGCTCACTCGCTGAGCCCCCTAAATAGGCGGAGGGTGCTGGCTCTTAATTACAGATAACAGCCTCCACTATCAGCAGGTAAAAAGGGCCTCCGTTTACCCATATGCAAACATTAAATATCCTTTCTCACTTTCACCCATTTTGCAAAAGGGGGATAAAATTTTTACCTTACACAGTCCACACACCCCAGGAACACAGTGGCACTTCTTATCGAATACTGCTGATAAGTTCCCAACACCCACATACACTGATCTCCAGCAATCATAGGGGGTTTAAAACCCCATCATGTAACATCGCATTAAGGGGGGCAAGAGTGACCAAACTTTGGGTACTTTTTGAAAAATGTTTAGGGCTAAAAAATCCTTTTTTGTTCATTTAACCTATGGGGAAAAAAGTGGTTTTTGACCTAAACCATTTTCATAATGTGGCCTTTATCTTTTTTCCTCCCCTCTCCAATTGAGGGTCCTTGGATAATTAATTTCTAATTTTAAAATTTTAAAAATGACTATACCGGTGATGTTACTGACATCATAGTAATGTCACCAATATCTCTGTCAACCCCGTAAATAATCTTTTAAAATGATTCTTTCAAAGCAACATACATTTTAATCAATTTCCCGCACATAGTACATTATTTACAAGTTTAAATAATTTTTTTAAACCTGGCTATCCAATTATTTACTGTTACATTTTTTCGACAAAACTGAGGTTTGAATAAGGAATGGGAAAGCAGAGGGAATTAAAAAACATGAATGTGATCGAATTCCAAACAAAAAATTTTAACAGGGGCCTCATAACCCTCAAACAGCACAAACAGGTTGAGCAAGGGACTAAGCATCTCTACTCAGTTTCCCTAAATTTTTATTCGTGGTTACTGATATAATCAATATCAAAAGCCCAAAAATAGCAACGCATCCCAAAAACACGCTGGGAAACCACTTTTTAAAAAAAAGCAATTTAGAATTCCTACATTTGCTTTCCCCCATAATGACTAAACACCCCGTCAAAGGGGTTTTATTCTTTAAGCATACAAACCAAACCCTTTTAAGTTTTAAAAATTTGAGAAAAAACTAGGTGCTTTCAAAAAGCAAAAGAACAATAAGAAGTTATATACATACAAGCAAAAAAAAAAAAAAAACAAAAAGGGGGAAAAAAACAAAAATTTAATAGCCTCTCTTTGGGTGGGGTTTTTTAATGGGGCCCCTCAATCATTTATAATTACAGATTGTAAATTAAACTTGCAGTAACACGGGAGGGAAAGATATTAAACTTTCTTCAGTACTTTTCAATAGCTTTTTCAGATAAAAAAGCAGATAGCACAAAAAGCCATTATATCATGGTCAGTTAAACTCTGCTAAATCTGTAATTGTTCTTGATTGCACCCTGAGGTGGTAAGAGGGAGAAGGACCAGGAATATGGTATTTTTGGTGCCCTTGGTTGTGCCTTTGGGGTATGATGGAGGGATGTTCCGGTTGGATACACAGACCGCATCTACCCATCCTCTTGAGGTGTATACAAACCAATGTCAGAATCTACACTCATTGATATCAGGCTTAAGAATGTCTATCCGGAGTTTATACTTTTTTCTTTAGAATTTAACTATTTTGTGGCCAGTGAAATAAGAACGTATGTATGGAAACTGTCTAGGTTTAAGACTTTTTGTTGCCCATGAAGCAACACAATCAGAGCTCCCCTTTCATTTTTTCAGACACTATGATGAAATGAAAGGTGAGCTCTAGCGGGTGTTGGTTGCTATTGGCAACAAAGACAGTCTTAGACCTATACAATTTTCATACATGTCCCCCATAGTACTTTCAATTACAGTCTTCCTCACCTATAATGTGCCTATCTTTTATAAAACAGGTGTCTGTGTATGTTGCAGAGTTGCTCTAGGGATCCTTCAGGCACCAGGACCTAGAAACAACTGCTATTGCTTTACCCTCTATAAAGTAGTCAACCCCTGGAAAAACCTTAGAAAGCCTGCAAGACTCCGTCCAAATCCCTATCGGTAGCTGTGTACATCTTTAAAAACCGTGAAATGCATGGACACTTTAGCAAAGCCTGTGCAGCCACATTATAAGATAGTGGAGTTCATTGGGCACCTATGGTGTGCATCGTGTAATGGTTGGCAGAGAGTTGTGACTTCTTTTATAAATGGAAGCCACAAAGCTGAAATGTAGAGCGCTTCTATCTGACAAGTCTTTTTCTCTTAGCTTATTATTTGTACTTTCAGTGTCGCGAGGGGGTGGAGAAAATCAATAAGCGGGGGAGGGGGGGGGGGGGGGGGGGGTTTAAAAAATTTATACTGTAAACACTTTAAAAAATTACTTTGAAGTTTCAAAAAGAAATTCGATAGAAAATGTGTTACTGTGGCCGTTGTATAGTTTTAGCCTCATAAGAATCAACCAGTGTATAATCCTAAAAACTGCACACAAACAATGTGTGAATTTAAGCCTATACTATGTTGTGTGGAATGCAACACATTTGCTTAATTACATTCAGGATGTTTGTCTTTGTAACAGGTATAAGAGCTTCTGAAACTATCATTGATAGGCTGTTTAAGCAATTACACCTATTGTGTTATGTAGAAAGAACAATACTATATATAACAAAGTATAATTGTGATATGGAAATCATATATATCGCATGTGATTGGTGGCCTTCTCGTAGAGTAAAGATTACGCAGGATAGGATAGAAAGGTACAGAAATGCAGATCACAAGGCGGGATTGTGATAGATGATCAATTTACTCTGTGAATGATATCCACTGCAAGATTAAGGAGTAGGGTAAATCTCGGCTAAATAAATGCTTTTTGGTGATTTTTGAAGGCTTTTTTGTACCTAATCACGGCTAACAGGTTGTCTGTTTTTATAAATTTTAACCACGCAATCACATAACGTCTTGTCAAAGGATGGAAAATATTTTAAGGGCAGTAATCGAACAGTTAGCTAAGGGCTTACACACTGAGGTTGATCGCTGTAAAATGGGCCGTAGTTTCGGTCCAAGATATTTACGCACGCGCCAGGAGTGCGTCCCGAATATTACGGCCGAAACGGCCCAGTTCAGTGACGTGGACGTGTGATATTTCACAGTTACTCATAGCAGAAGTGTGTTGTGCTATGGAATTACGTCCTCCTCTACCAACGCACCGGCGAAAGCGCAAGAGGGGGGGCCGGGGGGGGGGGGGGGGGGGGGGGGGGGGGGGGGGGGTGGGGGGGGGGGGGTGGGGGGGGGGGGGGGGGGGGGGGGGGGTGAGCGAGCAAAAGGGGGGGGGGGGCACACACACACAAAATAAGGAGGGGGGGGGGGGGGGGGGGGGGGGGGGGGGGGGGGCGGGGGGGGGGGAAAATAATGTCGTAGGGTGTTTTTGGTATGGTATAGGTATTTAGTGGTAGGTTAATGGATGATGATGTGATGGTGTGTTTTTGGACGAGATTTGTGAAGAAAGGAAGATAAAGTAAACACGCTCAACCAGCACTTGCCACCCGTACACACGGGCGTAATTGCGGGGCGAAATACGACACGCAGTTAAGCCGTGTGACCTAGCCTTAGTGTGATTGGCGGCAGGCAAAAACAGACAGTAATAACATAAAGGGATTGTTCACAACGCATTCTTGATACGTTTTTAGATGCCATGTTTTATTTGTGATCAGTGTTTTGGACGCCTAAATGGACCCAAAACAAGCATCTAACACTAACAATGTGCAGTGTGATTTAATATTGCTTTCAAATGTAAAACTACAGCATCGCGTATTCAGGACTTTTCTGATGAACTATTCTAAAGATTGACATGTCAATTCTTGAGGTTCCAGTTTGACGCAGACAGTACAAAACCACCTATTTAAAACCTATAGATGGCACGTTGGCACCTTGCAATGTTGGATGCGTTGCGAGAGTGTGTTTATAGATGTGTTTTACACAGCACTTTTGGAAGCAATTTTACCGGACACGTGTGAGAAATACACCTAAACAGCCATAAGGGGGGGGGGGGGGTAGGGGGGGGGGGGGGGGGGGGGCAGACAAAACTAGTAACATAGGTCTAGGATATCCTAACCAAGGCTATTGAATTTGTATGCGGGCAGTGAGAGCTAGCACCTCTGCTCTAATGACATAAATGAACTATTGATAGCGCAACAATCGATCGAGAGTGCGCGGAGCGGCGTGGTTTAATGCTTTGGTATTGATAGAAAGAACATACAGCGCCTTAAGAAGGTGGCCTGCTCTAATGAATCACATTTTGTTTTACATTATGTAAAAGGCTTAGCTACGGCGTGTGATGGCTTACCCGAGGAAAGAGATCTCCTCCGTGGAAGGAGGTCAAGATGTTTCTCTTCGGACAAATACCATCTACACAAATATTGGTTAGGTGCAGCAGAGGCACGCATTTTGTCAGTGTTCCTCTCAGACATGATAATTGCGTCTATCATTGCTAACAAAAAATTGTATATGGCATGGTTTTTAGTAACATAAATAAAACATCAAATGCTGACATTTGAGCTTCTAAATCCACCTAGATGCTGCCAATTGATCATCTTGCTAGATTTACTTATAAAGAATTAAGTCCCTAATCCATGGAGGTTCTCACCTAACCACGATTTACAGACTATAGAAAGGGATTTAGATGTTCTGCGTCAGTTAAGAGCCAACCAGCTCAGCAAATCAAAAGGCCGATCACTCCATTCATTTCAATGGGAGTTCCAAATTTTGAATGAATGAGAACTGTGGCTGAGAGTAGATTGGCGGCTGGAAGTAAGCGTATCAGAGTCAATCACAGCATGGAGTGCTCTCATGACACACAAACAGTCTATGACGCTTTAAGGATACTCGCTGCTAACTCATCCTTGATATCCAAATATTCACCTTGTCTTTATGGGCCAGAGCTGTCTTGACAGCTAGCGAAGAGAGCCTACAGGATATTTGATGGTAGCATGTTACTGGTTTTGCAGGATCAGCTGGTATTTAGATGATGAGCGAATGTGTGTTATGCCTGTATGTTAACTGACCTGTAAGTTTTATGGTCATTGGGCACTTTTTTCTTAGAGACTCAGGAAATATTATTAGTGTGAGTTACAAAGTTCTCATAAACCATGAATGATGACTTTTCTGAATAAATGTTACCACTATTTAATTATATAATTATATACTACTGTGATAAACAAACAATATAGATTTTTTGTTACAGATTCGATTTGTTGAGTGCTGAATTGTAGCTTGCATGCATTGTCTTTTCTTATCTTTGGTATATGCCATCAATTATTCACATTTTTATAACAAGATAGATCAAACCATGGTTTGTAATCCTTGGCTCAAATGTCGTAAAACAAGAAACTGCACTGGAGGTATTTGCTACCTTTTTGAGCGTCGAAGAGAATCAAGCAGCCAGCCACTATGATGTGTTGTTCTTCTCCCCCTCAGCACTCTCCATAAAATTTCTCCGTTTAGGGAGCACATATGTATGAAAACTGTCCTAGGTCTAAAATTCCACTTTGGGATCTACATCAGCAACCAATCAGAGGTGCGCTCTTTCATTACAAATAAGGTAGCTCGTGGAAAAATTAGAAGGGGCCTACTCTAGATTGGTTCTATGGGCAACAAATGGAATTTTAGTACCTAGACTATTTCTTCATACATGTAAGTTCCTTAGTGTTTGCCATAGTTAGGTCCGCCGATAGTAGCTCTCGCCAGCAAAGTGTTTATACAATATAAATCAACTACTGCACATTGTTAGGAATGCTTGCTGGCAAGTGCTTCCAGGAGGTTGTGCACTAGGTTCCCATGAAGTTGGCTTAAACACACACACACACGCCTATTGGAGATTAACAATAGTCCTATAAAAAACACTAGAAAAGTCTGATGTGCGCTGCCACATATCTTTTACCAAAGAGCTCAGAGCTCAAATGTCTCTGAATTAAAGCCACACCACCCCAAACAACAAGCACAGAAAAGACACTAGTAAGATCGTGCCCTGACAACATACTGCAAAATACACAATTTTATATCCTAGTCCAGCAGATACCTCTTGTACAGTCCATCCACACATAAGTGCCATGTTCACGTATAGATTCGACATGTAAAGTGGTCTTAATTTCCAGTCAACGAAATTACGCGCTCACGTAGGTTAATGCAAGTCAATGAGGCCAGCGAAGTGCTGGCCGCCTTCCGCTCACTTACCCCCCGCGTTCCCAGTGAGCCATCACCGCCCCAATAAACGTTGGCCAGGGACCACAACTAGGTCTAATTGCGTGCGTAATTACGTACCGCCGCAGTTAAGCCGATGTGAACATAGCTTTAAATAGTGCTCTACAGTTGCCAACGGATGCTTCTCAGAGGTCCTAACATCTGCATATTGAAGTGGTAAGTTATTGCTGAGCATCATTAATAATAGCTGCACTTGGAAGTGCATGGGATTAAAATGTGATCATCATTAAAAGTGGTGTGAGGTGTCAATGAGATGATCACAGACACATATCAGTGGTCAAAGAACATACAGAGCCTATAGTAGTTCAAACTTGTATGGGGACCCTTGCATAGATGTATTCCAGTTTAGACTAAAGTTCGCTTTGTTCCACTCATGAGAAATTTAATTCTTGAGAACCCAACCACTTCCTTAGGGCCCACCCTCTATTTCTGTAGGACCCGTGCTTGTCCATTTAGAAGTAATCATTACACGTTAAGGGTTTAATAGGATACCAGGTGAACAGTTTAAAAGTCAGCACCAAATGAGGTCTTCTCTTCTGCTAAGAACCTTTGGACCATTGCGTGAGTATAGCTTAAGAGAAAACTTCATTACTTTAGTAGTGTCAGCACTGAAGATAAATCTGTGCAACTTGCACAAATGACAAAGATGTAAAAATGTCACGTTCTGACTTTCAGTGACTCCTTTCAGTTTTTTCATCTTTGCATTCACTGAGTGTGATTTTAAGTCATCACTTTAATGTAATGCAAATGTGATATTTACTGATTAAGCAGCTATATTTCAATTTAGTTAAATTTTAGCTGTATTGAGTTATTCAAAGACATTTTTAAATATCATCATTATGTTTTTATGGGTTTTTTTTCTCTCTTTTTTTATAGAGTAGTCTGATGTTACTACACACATAGGGCCCAGCAGAAGTATGAAAAAACTTGTTATGGTCTATAATATTTTTCATTTGTTAACGCCATGAACAACCATCAGAGCGCCCGCTCTCATTTTTCTAGAGCACTATATAAATGCAAGGAGAGCTCTGATTGGTTGCTACAGTTGGATAACACATAATAAGGAGGTGCAGTTTAGACACATTAGACAGCGTTTTCGTTACATAGTGGCCCATAATATCCAGTGATATTATTTTAATTTAATATGATGTACCGATCGCTGCATACCTTAAATAATGGTTGGGATTATCACCATGATTTGGTAAACCAGCTATCCTAGTGACCTTTAATGAAGGTGCAATTGGTAAAGATGAACTGATGATGCGGTGCCAGGACAATTAGTCACAGAGCCTGTACACAGAAACTTTACTTGAATGATGCTTTTTAAGAACAGAGCTAAGTAAGACACTGGATCCGCTAGTGTTGTGTTACGAGTTCTGGTCAAAGATAAGATTTGATCAATGCGCCTCAGGACTCGAGCAGCAGCTTCTCTCATAACCCCAACCCTTATCCTGAATCAGGATTAGGATTTATTCAATGGATAATTTATCCATTCCCTGGTCCTTCTGGTCGGCAATGTTAGCTGATTCGGCGTAAACACTGACAATACGGCTTCATCTATATGTAAGTTTTCACACATAGTTGCCTAATAGTAGAGTTACACTAATGAAGTTGAAGAACAAAATGAATGTAGTAAATCCAGTCATAGTAAAAATACCACATTACTCGCAATAAGGTACTTTATGCTACAGATTTGATCAGGACTAGGAGTAGGGTTAGGCTTTATCCATACGATGAGTATTTCAAGTCGAAATCCACGTGGATTTTGACTTGAAATACTTGTTTAAAACTGAAAGTAAATAATTCTTACTGACATAAATAGAAAATTATAGTTCTACTTCCTACAGCGTGTATTTTCAGCAGTAGGTTGGCTAAAGCTACTCCTCACTGACCTCCTGCTCTTTTCATCCCCTGCATTCAGTCTGTGAATAATATTAGTGATACTAAATGCTCTCTGCTTTTTATAGCTGCCTCATCCGACATTTAGAGCAGAAAGCAGAGGAAATTATTGAAAGTGAACAGTGGGGGTTGTCAGCATTAACAAAATTATGTATAGAGCCCATACAGTGGTTAAGTGGAAAAGGAGATCTGTGAGGTGCAGCTTCAACCAATAGCTGCAGAGCAGGAAGTGATGTCAGGGAAGCAGGAGTCATTTTGGCAATCAATATAGTTCTATTTCTGTGGTGTTAACGACGCCTTTAAGGACCAGCCATGTTTGAACCTTCACTTGACACAATGACTGCACTAATTTATGAAAATCGTGACATGTGTGTAATTTAAGTGAGAATAACTTATATTTGACACTTTTACTCTATCCATTTGAATTCAGAGATTGTTTTCTCGTGACACATTGTGCTTTAAGTTAGTAAGAAAATTTTTTATCACATACAATCAATCTCGTTTTGTTGTGAAGAAATATCAAATTGGTCATGAAAATTTGGAAAAATGTTCGCGCTTTTTGAAAGTTGCAAAGAATAATTTCCTGCTTAACAAGAACAAGATAATTATTTCATCGATAACCGCACTCTAGAATAGTAGTTAGTACGTCGATAACAGGAAAATCAGTTTATAACTAGCGATCTACGCATATGTCGCAACTATAGGGTTGAGCTATTAATTTTTTACAACAACGTCTTTTTTTTTTTACGACCAATTACAACGGGCTTAGAAAATTTAGTAGTAATTTCTTTCTCACATTTATCAAGAAATTTGCATATGAATTAACATTTTTTTAGAGACCCACATCGGCCAGTCTGACGTAGGCTTTTGAGGCCTGGCATGTTTGATATCATCCATAAGTGACGCGCACTCATCTATGAGAAACTCGAGCCCCTTAACATAATTTACAACACTATTTAGTGAAGTGTGTGATAACCCGTCCGGTCAGATATTTGCACAGAATGTAACAGTCAAAGTTGACGAGGTGAAATTTTCAAAATTTCACATATTTTTTGTTTGCAGATTATTCAATATTAATTCCCATTATTCATAGGAATACGGTAAAAAAGAATGTGATCGTAAGTTAAGATGCAACTTAATAACAATACTACATGGACTACCAGGTTCTTACCGTTTATTAGTAAGATATTGCTACCATATGTGGCCGTAGTGAGCAGTTATTTGGCTGGCATACCATAAAGCCCCATGAAATAGAAGAGCACCTACTATATCTTCTTGGGTCTTCATTTTCAATACGAATTTTATTAGCGCGGGCCAAATGTCCAGGTTTTTGGGGACACCCTAAGGTGCTAAAACTTAATAAACACCATAAAATAGTAACTCAGATATTGGAAACTATCATCACCCTTTAATGAATAATATCCTAGGGTTGCATTGAGTATATAAGCCCCACAGTCGTGATTCACAAGTGTTTTTTGCATATAGGACTGTGATAATTTAAAAACAAAATTTATTTTTCATAATGCTGCAATTTTAGCTTAGAAAAATGTTTGTATATATACTAAGGAATCACATGGAAAAATGAACCGCAAACTTTGTTAAGCAATTTCTTCCAAGTTCGGCAATACCCTACAATGTGGGTGTAAACACTGCTGTTTTGATGCGCTGATGACGCGGCGTATAAGTGAGGGAGCGCTATTTTGGCTTATGGAACGCAGATTTTGTTGGAGTCGCAATGTCAATGCATTTGCGAAAGGCCCGCCAAAGTAGCAGAACATTGCTGAAATAAGAGCCACGTTCAGAAGTACGCACCACAATTTGCTGATCAACACCCAATCAGGGATCTACATCTTTACGGGTTGTACTGTAGGGCATTTTGGATGCATCAGGTGTACCATAGTGTTTTTTTTTCAGCATTGAGGCAATGAAAATGGGGGGAAAAAACACAGTTATCGGATGCATTGTTTTTTCTTGAGTTTCACTTAATTTTTACGGAGGCATTTCGCCGTGCAGTGTAAATGATGGTGACAAACTTTACTCATGGGGGTCGGTACAATACATGATATAAGATTTTATATATGTTATTTTCTGTTTTATTACTTTTACACAGTAGATAATACGTCTATAAAAAATTGGCTGTTTTTATGTTGTCCTATCATGACTAGCCATAACTTTTTTTATTTTGCTGTGGATGGCAGAGTGGGTAGTATGGGCTTGTTTTTGGCGTGATGAGTTGAAGTTATTTATGGTAACTCAT
Organism: Phyllomedusa bahiana; assembly: GCA_025379985.1. Lineage (NCBI taxonomy): Eukaryota > Metazoa > Chordata > Amphibia > Anura > Hylidae > Phyllomedusa > Phyllomedusa bahiana. The sequence goes on along the minus strand of JAODAL010033636.1, from coordinate 14,740 downwards.
TATGGGTGCATACTGATGCTATTGTTCAGCTATTTATTATTTAAGGTTTTCTACATGAGATGGTTTTGGGACAAAATTATCAGCAATGGCATGTATGTTGTTAAGTTTATTTTATTTTATAGCGGTTCACTGTGACGCAGGGTATATATGACATTGGGTGGGCTACTTATTGTAACTCAGCAGCCTCAATTACGAATTACACTGATAACCCCAATTTGTATAGTTTTTTTATAGTTTATACTGCTTTCTCTATATACAAGTAAAAACACTTTTATTCAACCAGGATAATACAGTTTTTGCATCGTCCATAGGGTCTGAGAGGTTCCATAAATTTTAAATTTTTCTGTGCTTGGAGTGCTTGGTAGAGGGCACTTGTGTTTTTTGCGAGATGATTGAGACTTATATTATTTAATCACTTATTTTTTGGGGCGGACAATCTTTTGATCGCTTTTAAAATCATTTTTGGAGGCCAGGGTGAAGAAAAATGCACTGCAATCTCATAGTAGTGTTTTTTTATTTTATTTTTAACCAGGGCTCACCGGTCGCGAGTATCCGTGATAAGTTAAGCTTTACTTCTTTGGGTCGGCTACGATTATGAGCGGGATACCTCTTATTTTATATAGTTTTTTTTATGTTGGAGAGCACTTTAAAAAAAAAGAAAAAGTGTTTTTGTAATTTGTGTTAAAACAATATTTATAGCATCCTGACTCTTCTTGTAGAGGTACTATACATTTTTTTAATTTTTCCGTATACAAGCTTTATACAGGACCTTTTTTATTTTGTTGCGTATGAACTGACGTTTTAATTGGTACAGAGACTTTTACTTTGCATTTCTAGAGTTTTTGATCGCCATTATTTTTATCGCCAATTTTATGTCTAGCCGGATCTGAACAATTACACAGACACACAAACACACATGCGTGATTGTCATTCCTAGATTTTTTGGTTTTTTTTCGGCGTTCACCGTAACGGGTTTAATCACAGGACAGATATTATAGGGCAGGGTCGTTATGCACGCGGCGAAACTAAATAGCTGGGTACATTTATTTTTTAATCATTTTTCGGGCCGCCATTGGCGTTGTAAAGGGAAAAGGGCGGTGTGACGTATTTTTATTTATTTTTCGTGTTGTGTTTTACACACGTTTTCACTTTGTTTTTAACTTTTTTCACATTAGTTTTTCACATTTTTATTTTAACTTTTCCCATAGAGGGATTTGAATGAGAGATCATCTAGGGATATCTCATTCAATAGGAATCAGGCATAGCATGTTGCTATGACTGGTTCCTATGACACTGTCAGTCACGATGCCAAGGGGCATGCCCACAAGGGCCACAAGCCGGTGCATTGCGTAGACGTCACAGACAACCCGGAAAAAACTGCATTTCCTCTGCTTCCGTGCTGATCTGTCCAGAAGGGCAGGAGCTAGCACGAATCGCCCGATCCATCAGTCTGGCTGCCTTAAGGTCGATGTGGGCCAAAGATCAGAGACGCAGGAAGGAGCGATCTACCCCCTGTGTCTACCTTAGTTATTGCGACCTAGGCGATCGTCTCGAAATTAAGGGGTTAACCTGCCACCCCCCGCGGAGCTGATCCGGTCGGCGGCTAATGACGCTCGCGGGAAGTCAGCTATAATTATACACCTGGATCCCCGCGCACGACGCGCGATACTACTGCATTTAGAGTTCGCGGCGATCCGCATGACGTATCCATACGTCCAGTTTAAGTGCGTTAACCCCCAGAACGACCTGACGGGTATGGATACGACCAAGGTCGTTAGAGGTGTTAAGATAAACCGAAGTGAACAGAACAAGTTGGTGCGCTCCTAATTCCAGGGCCCTCTTTCGTTACATACAGTGTGCAAAAAAGATCCAGTTTTTTTAAAATATCTGTTTAAAGGGAGTTTTGCCCCAAAGTCATAAATTTCATCGAACCCACCCTTTATTCAGCTTGCTGCTGTCAGTAGAGGTGCTCTAAAGGGGTGGTGTGTCAATTTGAATTGAATGCATATCATGTACGCCAGGCAAGGCTGACTTTACCATGTTTTGCCTCAGCTGCACGTGCTCACAACTACACTAGGTATTTTTATCCTAAAAGAGAGCTAGAGTGAGTACATTACAAAGTACATGAGTGGGATAGAGCTTTAGGGTCTGGCTGGTTTCAAATCCCGCGAGAGCCAAAATATATAAAGATTGTTTATTTTTTGGGGTCTTATAATGCATGTATTGAGTTCTTTCTTTTTAATTTATTTGCACTGTTAGACCAGATTACTTAAAGAAGGACAGAGACATGAGTAAACGACAACACCATAGGATTGGAACACCGCTCGCATCAGGGCAGTGGAGTGGTGTGTGTGATGTACTAGGCAGTGGAAGAAGACTAGGAAGTATGCTGCCTGAGAGAGAGGTGCGATTTCTGAGGCATGTGCGGGCAAGATAAGTGAGCTCTTGTCCCTGCATAACCGCCATGGAGACGAGCTGTACACTATGGATCACTAATGGAGCAGCAAGAGACAAAAAGTGGTGCAGGAAGTTTTGACTATGATGGCATGGTTTGAAAATTGTATCAACATGTTAATTTGTCAAGTCTTTCTTCCACGTCAAAGAAAAACTATTAAGCACTTACCACTGCCTCACAGTAGCTGTAAGGAAAGACAATTAAAATTAAGCAATCTATATCTATCCCATGACCATGGTTCACGAAAGTTGGTTCCATATGACTGCCTGAGCTCTGGTTTCCCCTTACAGACCTTCACCAATGGCATCATTTTCATGGGACATGTGACACTGCAGCCAATCACTTGCCTTCAGACAGTCATGGTTTCATGTATAATATAGCACTATGGACTAGTGAGGCCAGCACATTGCCAGTACGAATATGACATCATCAGTGAGAGACCAGGGAGCACCGGAGGTCCGATTGGTGGTCTAGGAATGATATGGTAATCGGGGAAATAATGTATTAATTTTTTTTATTTGTTTTTTGTAGCGGCATGTGTGGGGAAATTTTTAAGTACGTTCGTTATATCAAAGTACAATGGCGTGTGGCAATACCAAGACTTATGACTTGACAGATAACATACAGAATGTTTTCTTAACTCAAAATTTTTCAACATCCTTTGTTTTGAGTGAATAAGCAGATGATCTTTGACTATTTACGTGTTTTCATTGGGGTGGAGGTGCGGTGCATGGTTAAAATGAGATCTGTACATCTGTGATTGGAAAGCCTACCTATTAACAAGATCCTCCAATGTATGCAATTAATTGAAGTAATCTCTTTAAATAAGTCGCTACTCTTTAAAAAAATGATTCTAAGACTTAAGTGGTCTTCACGTAAGCAAAAAATGAACAGAGCATTAATCTACATGAACATCCACCGTATTCAGCACTGGACATGGCTCAAAGAGTTAAGATTAGAAACTGGAAGTTGTCCAGGTCTCCATAATGACAGTAGCCTGGACTAGGAAAATGAGTCTGACATCTATTGTATTAAAATCTGAAAAACATTCTAATTTAATATTCTCTTTCCCGTAGTTCAGTAAATGTCCTGTAAAGAGTATTTAGTATTCATATAGAGCTCAGACAATTACATTGTTAGGACATCTCCTAAATGACATTATACTGAGGAGAAAGCTGTTGAACATATTGCGAATCTCTGCTCCATTTATTATTAAACTTGTGTTGAGCCGCTCCATCGTTATCATAATTGGCAGGAGAGCGATGGCAAAAAGGCTTCTCAAATGTCAGGTTTATGGCTCTGACCTTTCTAAATATTAAGGTAAATATTTGCAGTTGGTGTCTGCAAATAATATTTTTGGGAATATAAATCTCAACGTCAGACGTGTTGCTATGTGTGTAGGGATGTAGACTTCAGAATTACATTATAATATTTTTGTTGTTATAAAGGTATATTTGTACAGATGAGCCATTTAGTTTATTTGCCATTATCTATTTCTAAGGTAGTATCCATATGTATGCACTTTGTGCCACATGTATGAAAACTGTCAGGACTTTCTTTGTTGCCCATAGCAACCAATCAGAGCTCCCCTTTTATTTCATATAGTGCCCTGAAAAAATGAAAGGGGAGCTCTGATTGGTTGCTATGGGCAACAAAGAAAGTCTTAGACCTAGACAGTTTCCATACATGTTCACCTTTGTTTCCACATAACATTCACATTTTATGAAGCGGTAATGCCCGGATTTATATGGGGCTCTACCATTTCTCTGTATGGATTCAGTTACTTGCAGAGATATACAATATATCACAAAAGTGAGAACACCCCTCATAGTTTTGTAGATATTGCATTATATCTTTTCATTGGATAACACTGAAGATATGACACTTTGATACAATGTAAAGTATTCAGTGTACAGTTTATATACAAAAACTACCAGAGCAAACAGTATGTCTTCAGGCAAAATGAATGTTAAATTATAACGTTTATTAATACATAATAAAAGGGGACCTAACCGGACCCTAATAAACCCTACACACTAAGGGCGACATGTATGATCTGCAGTTGCGCCTGTTTTCTGGCGAAAACTGCGGCTCACTGATCCGACTCTCCTGTTGGACGCAGTGATGCGATGCTAGGCGCAAGCTTTGCCACTTTCGGCTGCGCCTAACATGAAGGGATGTGCAATGGGCGCGGTGTGGGCGTTCTGGGGCGGGACGCACCACATTCGAATAGTCCGAGGCATGCATGATCGCGGGTCGGCAAAGTGCGGCGCATTGCAGCTCCGACAGGCAGACCTAGTTGATTCTGGTCTAAATGAGCTGGCGGAGGCGAAGTGAAGCAAGAACGAAATTTGGAAGGGGGCAAAATGTGCTCTCGGTCGACTGTTACAACAGTACACAGCTCTCAGCTCCATGGGGCGGGAGTATGATTCCAAAAATCGTTTTTATTAGGTGTAAAACATTCTCAGAAAAAGAGCTCAAACCTTCTAATAACATACATAAATAAAAATCACTAACAACGCGTTTGTTGCCGTCACCGGCGCAACATCAGGTATTGCGATATAGAAAATTGCCGGGAAATACAGTAATTCAGCCAATCAGAATAGGAGCCACAGTGACCCATTATAAGCTATGGAGAAGTATTGACCAATCCACTGAAAAGGCGGGACATTTCAAAATACAGTAAAAAAGGCAAAAAGAGTGATTGGTTGAACTGCGGGGGCTTGGCTATCCCAGCCAATCAGAGCGTGAACTACTTTGTCCCATTGTGGTCTATGGACAGATCGGGGCACTGAAATCTCAGCGCCGTGAGGCATGCAGTATTAGTAAATAAATCGTATTTATTAAGTGTAAAACATTCTCTGTAAAAGAGCTCAAACCTTTTATAAACATACAGAAATAAAATCAATAACAACGCGTTTGTCGCCGTCACCGGCGCAACATCAGGAATTGGGATATTAGAAATTGCCGGAAATACAGTAATTCAAATTCCCGTAAGCGCTTCTCATTGGTTGGCATAAACCAGCCAATCAAATAGGTGCGACAGTGAACCATTTTATCCTTTGGTTAAGTTTTGACCAATCACGTGAAATGCCGGTACAGTTCAAAATACAGTAAAAAGGCAGAAAAAGACTGATGGTGGAGAACAGGCGGCAGATATGAACCCACCAATCATACGTAGTGCACTATTTTGAGTGGAGCAAGAAAAGGGCGCGATAGAAGGGGGCCCTAAAAGTTTTACTGTCTATGGGGAAATATTCTAGTACTGTGATTGGTTGGGGGGAAGAGGGGCTCGTCCTGCTTAGCCAATCAGCGGGTGAGCAACTTATCACATAGAGTTCTATGGGGAAAAGAAATGCCGAGAGAGCTCTGTTTGTGATTGGCTAAGTTAACAGAGGCGCAGTTATTTGAGCCAATGGGAGAGCGAGCGACGCTCTTATGGGTTTTCTAATGCAATCTGTAATAAAACTGTACATGCCAGAAATCAAATGATAAGACTCACGAAGTTGTACCGATCTCTATATAAAATGAACAATAATATGGAGGTAACGAAAATAAAGAAATAAAAAGGAATTCATTGCGCCTGTGACGGCAACAAACGCGTTGTTAGTGATTTTATTTATGTATGTTTATAGAAGGTTTTAGCTCTTTTACAAAGAATGTTTTACACCTAATAAAAAGATTTATTTACTAATACTCCATGCCACACGGCGCTGAGATTTCAGTGCCCCGATCTGTCCATAGACTTCAATGGGACAAAGTCGCTCGCGCTCTTTTTGGCTGGGATAACCAAGCCCCCACTAGCTCAACCAATCAGCTCTTTTCTGCCTTTTTTACTGTATTTTGAACTGTCCCTCCTTTTCATTTGATTGGTCCATACTTCTCCATAGGTTATAATGGTCACTGTCGCTCCTATTCTGATTGGCTGTTTATTGCTGACCGAATGAGGAAAGCGCTTATTGAATTTGAATTACTGTATTTCCCGGAAATTTCCAATATCCCAATTCCTGATGTTCCCCGTTTTTGATTTTTTTTTAAATTTTTTATTTATTATTTTTTTTAGAAATTTTTAGCTCTTTTTCAGAATTTTTACACGGGGCGGAAATTTTTTTCTTAGCGTCTTATTAAATTTTACTTTAATTTTTAATGATTCAGCTTTTTACTTTTTGACACTTGATTCTTCACTTTTTTCATTATTTATTTATTCATTTTAAAAAACAAAATCTTTTTGAAAATTTACAAAATGTTAATGATTTTTCGCTCATTTTCCCGCTTCTCTCAATCGGAATACTGTTAGGCGCAGTCCCGCGCCCTAAATTCCCACTGCGCCCACACACTGGGGAGGCGCGGTGGACTTTTTTACCGCATGTATGACACACCTCGGGCGCCGAATTCTCTCTCGAATCGGGAAAAATTTTTGGCCCTTTAAAGGGGAGTTTCACTTGAAAACGGGCGAAAAATGCGCTCCGGGCGCGGGGGAAACATTCTGTCGCCCAATCCAAATTGTAATCAGGGACCCCGCCCAAAAGGGGGAAAACCCCACGGAAAATAAACTACCAACCCTTGAATGACCCTACATATAACCAATGACTGCTAAAAAGCAGATGCTCATAAAAAGAAATATAGGACATGCTCACCATGCAGTATACATGACAAGTTAGTTTTACTCTGTGGGCTGATACAATTACAGTGATGCCCAATTTATATAGTTATTTTTATGCTGAAATGCTTTTATAAAATTCGATTTTATTATGTAAAATAATATTTATGCTTCACTATCTTCTGATAGCCATAACTTTTTTTTATATTTCCGTATACAGAACTGTGTAAGGACCATTTTTTGCAAATGAACGCATTTTCAGGGACCAATTTTGGCTTTATTTGATTTTTTTTTGTTCTTTTTTTCCATTTTTGTTGCTGGGATAACAAAAACCCCCAATTCTTGATTTTTTTTACATTTTTCCGTGGGGGTTTAAATGACATGACATATTTATAGGGTAGGTTGTTGCACACCAGTCACTGAAAAAACCTAAACAAATCCAAACTCTAAAATATAACTTTTTTTTTTTTTTTTATCATTCAAAGTTTTAATTTAAGTACATAGGGATACACTTTAAGGGCAACAAGGTAAAACAGCGGAAAACAAGGTTAAAGTACAAAAGAAAAATCTATGAATAAAATCTGCAATAGTGCAAATGATAAGTAACGCTCAAAAAAAGGAGAGAACGTTGATTAGAGAAAAGAAACCCAAAGGGTCGCTGGAGACCAAGTATTTTGTAATGTAATGCAATAGAAATCCCTTAAATCGGGAAAAAAAAAAAAAAAAAAAAAAAGGGGGGGGGGTTGGGGGGTATCCAGCGATTCCGCTGGGGGGGGCAGGATAAATTTAAATCACCCAAATTATTGTTGCGATATTTTGAAACCTCTTCAAAGAGGAAACAAAACAAGAAACCCATAACTAAACCGGGGTAAGGGAACCCAAGCGAACCCAGAAAAATTATCTAGCTATATTTGGTAAAAAAACCCCAAAACGTCGATAAAATTTTCACTATTAAAGGAGGGTATGGTGGGTTTTTACAGAAAAAAAAACCGTCGTTCCAGATCTCAAAAAAACGCTTTTTTCAGATTGAGTCGCAGCGTAATTCCTCCATCCTACAAACCGTGTTACCTCCTTAAACGTCCGAAAGTGTGGGGGGGAGAGTGGGACGCCACAGCCGGGGTTGAGCTTTTGGCAGCATTTAGTGAAAGGGGAGTAAGGGGCCCTTAAGGATAGCGGGGGCGCTGTTTTGGAACAGAAGGAGGAAGGAGGGTCATTCTCAGTCCGTCCCGCTAACAGACGGATGGTGTTTTTTTTTTTAGCCAAAAAGGTTGAAAGGGAAAGACACTCCCCCCTTTTTTTAAAACATGTGCCTTCCTCCCTAAGCCCCAGAAAAGATTAGAGCTAAAGGGGTAGGTGTGTGCAGTGGGGGGCACTCAAACCCAACGAGTAATTTTTTTTAAGTTCACTTTGTACCGCACTGCGACCGAGGTGCGTGGGCAAGATGAATATTTTCCTAATCCCATCTGAAAAGATCTCGAAAGACCCTTTTTCCCACCCTTAAAGGCTAATTAAAGTCTCTACAAAAGACACCATCAGCTCGGAACCCTGAGAGAAAAATGAGTCTGTGAGCCCTCTGCAGACACAGGTTTAAAAGAAGTAGGGGTTACAAAAAAGGTTACGAGACCCAAAAGGCAGGAAAACACTACGAAATTTGATAGTAGTGAAGTCTAGAAGGTTCTTTTTTTCCCTGTGTTTGCAGCAGATCAGAGTACGATATGAGAGATTGTCAATAAGAATGTCTCTCAAAATTTCCCAAAAAACCCCTCCCCACCAGCCCGAGCGTTCCACCTTCATGCCCTCGGGGAGCCCCGGGGTTTCCCCAGTAATAGGATAAGCGGACCTCCGTTTAAAAATATGCATCGAGGGGGGGATAAACCTATGACCCCCGTACACATTGCGAAATTAGGGGAAGAAAATTTAAGAGATTTTTTTGGGTAGCCACTTAGGGGTAACCGGGGTTTGGGAGGGGTGGATATTTGTAAAAATTTGCGGATTCCAATTGAACCAGAGCTTAGATTTGTATGATAAATGAGTCTAGTATCCTCACTGCTGTGCGGCCAATAATGGGTTTTGGGAATTGGGAAGAGAAAACCCCCATCGGTTTTTGGTTGGTTAATGTATTTTTGAAATTCTGGGGCGTTTCCCCCCCCAAAAAATTCGTAATTGTTTATGCGGGGTTTTTGAAAAAAGGGATTGGGAATGAGAACTGGAATGGCTTGGAAAGATACAAAAGGGGGGGAAAAAATGTTCATTTTTAGAACATTGAGCACCTAGCCGGGAAAATCCCTTTTTACCCTTTTAAAAGATCTCCCTGTAGCCTGTAGAAAGGGGGGAGAAATTGGGGGTTAAAATGTGTTAGTGAGATTCGGGGGGCAAGTGAAACCAAGGTTTTTTACGAGTGGTGGCCCCAAGAGAAAAAATACTGTCGTCCAAGTTGGGCAACCTCTCGCCTTAAAGGGAAATTATTCAAGGGCTATACTTTTTGGACATTTCACTTTTGGGTTGCTAAACCCCAAAGTCACGTAAATTTTTAGTGGGAGGGTAAGAGATGAGGGGGTCAGTGACTTATAAAAGTAAGCATCCGCGAATGCGGCACTTCCAAAGGTGTTTACCAAATTGAATGCCAGGGAGGGAAGTCTAGATCGAATCCCTTTGCAACAATTTTCCCATTCCCAAAAATTCAAGAGGGGGGAAAGAGGACATCCCTGCCGGCCCATTGCTAATGACAAAGGTGAGAAAGGACCCGTTGACCCCCCTAGCCTGGGGCAGATATAGGCAAATATTTTGGAGAAGGCTGGACCTATGCAGGGGAAAGAGTAACCCGAGAAAAAGGGGCCCAATCAACTCGATCAAAGCTTCTTGCGTCATCGAAAGAGATACAGGAATTCCTTTGCTTTTGGCGTAGTTGTAAATGTAATTTTTTCAGGGTTTATCCCTAGCCTCTCTGGGGGGGTTAAAGCCCACCTGTTCCGGAGTATTAGTCCCCCAAAAGGGGGTCAATCTTAAAAAATTATTTAGCAAACAATTTTGCGTGGGTTTGATGACAAATTAGGTCCGGTAGCTCTGGAAAAGGGGTCGGGTTTTCACCGCCTTGGGAATCACCGTGAGGTGAGCTTTAAAAAGGCCGGGTCAAATGGGGGCAGTTGGAGACAGAGTTAAGACTTGTAGAAGTGGAGCGGAGAGATCTTCCTCAAGGTCTTATAGAATTTGGCTGTATAGCCATTTGGTCCGGGATTTTTACCTGCTGAAGGGGGGGCTATGGCGAGTCAAGTTCTGTGGAAAAAAGGGCTCCTCTAAGCGTCCAATACCTCTGAGGGAGGGGGGGAGTGACGTGTTTGGAGGTAGCCCTTTTAAGGCGCTTGGTAGGATGGGGGGGTTCGCGAAGTCGGGGCTTGGAGGTTTAAAATTTGGAGTAATAGTCCCAGAAGGCCCCCAAAAAATTGCAGTGAAAACACCAACTCCCCGTCTGCTTTTTTAAAATTTGTGGAAAAAAGGGGAGGATTTTTGATCTCTTGGGCCCCGGGCAAAGTATCGCCTGGCTATTACTCCAAAGTACGCCGCGTGGCGAGCATCGGCGATATCATTATGTTTGTTTTCCATGAGTGAAGAATGGTGTCGGAGTTGCGTCAGTTCTCTGAGGTCTGTTCAGTCCCATGGCTTATGGGAACCCCCCAATAATTAATTTAGTCAAGGTGACTGGAGTTTACTAGCTTTCCCCCTTCAATGTGCACCCGGGTTGATGGTATGCCTCCAACAACATTAGCCCCCCTCGGATCTGAGGGGTCGTGGGTCCCCATGGTGTCTTGGAAGATCCCCACTTAGACTGAACTGCCAAAACAAAGAGCGTCCCGCAAAAGGGGTTTTTAGTTCCCAAATTTAATGGGGGGCGCTGAAAATGCGGGGGGCCCAAACACATGCCCGGTGCATGATCGAATTTTCAGTATCGACCTTCCTACACTCAACTACCCCGGAAGGAGGGAATGTTGGAGAAGAACATAGTTGATACGCCCGTAGGACTGGTGGGGATGGGAGAAAAAGGTGTAGTCTCTCTCGCCAGGGTGCAGGAGACGCCACACATCAGAAAGCGCAAATTTGAATAAACGTTTACCTATTGATCGTTCGAAGGGGAAGCAGATCGCCCAGAAGAAGAGTCAGCGTGGGGTGAAGAGCGGGGTGAGGTACAACTAAAAAAAATTTGTCCTTGCGCGAAATAAGTGAGGGCCTCCCGCACCCGACAAAAGGATATTATTGTATTAGGCAATAGAGATTGGGGATTTTATGATGTGTCCTGAATGCTGCTTTCACAAAGACGGGTCTGGCGCCCCATCTGTGAGACTCTAAAATCTTGGAGGGGGACTTTTGTATAAAAAATGGGAAAAACCCTTTTTCTTTTGGGGGGGGCTACTCTATGGTACCAGGCAGGGGGAATACCTATTGGGATGACTCCGGCTGTTCTTGTAGAGATGTGTCTCCTGTAGGCAAAAGTTTTGGGGCTTTTTTTTTGTGTAATAATTGTATCTGCACCCCTTTTCGGGTACATTAAATCCTTGACGTTAAGGGGGTAAATCTTATGGTGTGCATCAAGATTAAAAGAGGGGGCACATTAGATGAGAGAGACCCGACATGAACTAGCGACAGCTGGGTGAACAAGTGGGGAAAATAAGAAGGAACATAACTCAAAATTAAGAAAGGCCCACAAGATCAGGCCCCAAAGGAGAAATGCAGGTAATAGCGCTACAACCCCAAAAGAATACTGGGAGAACACTGGGGGGAAAACTGACGCTTTGCATGACCGGGGAGGAACTATCAGTGTAAAAAAACGTGACAGGATAACCCCAACAGGAATATTGAAGCATAGGAAAAGGCGCAGTAAGGGGGGGGAAAGGGGAAAGGGGAGGAAAAGGAAAGAGAGGAGAAGCAAAAAAAAAAAAAAAAAAAAGGGGGGGGGGGGGGAAAGCAGGGGGGGCACATAAAAATTATTACGCCTATCTTTAAATAAAACTTTGGGAAGTATAGTAAAATTTAAATTGGGTTTGGGAACCCTCATAAAAAAATGTTAAGGAATGGCGCAGTCAAATTTTTAAAACAGCGAAAAAGGAAAACAATAACTTATTACATCTATTCGGGAACTTGGTAAGGAATTGACTGAAAAACCCAGATATACCATCAAGTCATAAATACCCCTAAAAAAGCATAAGGGAAACTCAGCCAAAAGGTTTTCTCACGTTTCTGGACGGGGGTTCAGCGCAGCGGGTCATCCGACCTTGTTGGATCCACCATATTCCTCCGCCTGCGGGCCGAACGTTGGGTTTTTGGAGGAGGAGGTGCAGTGGAGCGATCACCCGCGGAGATGGAGGCGGGGAAAAGGGGGAAAGTTAATCTGTAGCATTAACCCCTGGGTATTTCCACCAAACGGTAGTCCCAGCTCGGGGGAAAAACTGAAAATTAGAAGGCGACCGAAAGGTTCCAGGGGTCTCTGTGATTGACCTGGAGAGAAAGGGAAAACCCCCTATATTGGATGTTGCGGGCCTGAAGCACCTGAGGAGCGGCTTAAGAGCCGCGATGCGAAGTGGCGCCTGGAGAGGTCCGGGTAAGGCCAACAGTAGAGCCCAAAATTCACAGATTTCATAAGGGGCCTTTCCGCAGGGTCTCCTCTTTTTGGGTGAAGGGTGGATTCACAAATTACGTCCCCCTTTGGGCGGTCAGGGGTTGGGTTTTAGGACGGAGGGCCCCCTGAACGGGCGAATTCTAATGCAGTGTCAAAGGGGCTACCTAGGAAAGGGTTAAAAAGTTTATGATGTAGGATCATTTCCCAGGTCCGAACCCCCTTTAGGGAGCCCAGGATCCCGAGTTGTTCCCCGCTGGTTTTTTTAGTTTTCCCCGGGGGAAGCAAGGGGATCTTGCGTTCGAGTGCTCAGCATGGAGGCCTGCAGGCCAGCGACGTGAATTTTTAGAGTCTTGAATCTGCTCGACCTGTAGGATCTTTTCTTGTAGTCGTCACCCCCAGCCTCACGGGGTAAATCTCGGCGCCAGTTTTTTCTGAAAGGCCCGACCTAGTTGCTGCATATCGCTTTTTGATGGGAGAAACGTTAAGGCCTGAATTTGGGGGGCACCGCACCCGGGGGGATCTTCTGGGGGGGGTCAAAGGAAAGGCTGGGCATTGAGAACCGGGTTGATAATAATAAAAAATGGTTTGGCGGTTAATGTCTTTTGTTGAAGGTTTGGGATGTGTGCCCCGGGGGGGGACCCGATTGGAAAATCCCCAGTGGCATTCTTGAGCAAATGATGGGGCCCCAAATCGTTTCCGTTGTGCACACAGGGTTGAGCAAGGGGGTAACACGGGGCCCCTCGGTGTCCCCTGAGGGGGGGGCGGGGTCGTAAGGGGCGCAGGCAGAGCTCTTCTGGGGGGTGAGAAAGATAGTCCCAAATTGGGGAACGAGGAAGACATGTTGGGGACTTTCATAAGTAAGAGGTACTCCGGGTTTGCGATGCTTGGGGGCATTTAGGGTCGCAGGGGGGCGCTGTGCTTGGAGGAGGGACCTCTGGGCAAGGAGGCAGTTCCCATTTTTTTTTTTTATGGGGTGAGGACAGGTCTCCGGCCCAATTTGTGGAGTGTCCATATTTGGGGGTCCAGAGAGTCAGGTCCCCTGGGATCAAACCACTTGGGAGGTGGGGGGCTCTTTGAACGGAGGGGCCTTTTTCTGAAAGACTCTTAGAGTCGGGCCTTTTTTCGGAGCAAAAACAGGGCCCCCTGATGTAGGCCCCTCATCCTCCTGCGGATCCCCGCATTTGAAGAGGCGCCGGATCCCCCCGCGCGCTTTTAAAATGGGAGCGTACTTTGGGTCACAGGAGGGGAATTGGCCCCGGCTGTGAGGGGATCCGAGGATTCAGTCTCGATGGGGGGCGCGCGGGGGGGGGGAGCAGAACGAAGTGGTAAGGGGAGTAAGCAAGGAAGCCCCTGCTGTTACCTTAGCTCGTTGCGCGCCGTGCTGCAGCGGTGAGCGCTGTGTCTGCCGAGGGTCAGTCACAAAGGTCCCGGTGCGCGGATCTCCGGTGACAGCTTCGGAAAGCAGGGAGGTTGAAGCTGAGCGCTCGTTCACGATCACTGGTCCGGGTCTCCCGGCTGCACACGGGGGTGCGAACGCACTTCCGTCTTGGTCGAGGAGGCCGGGGAAGATGGCGCAAAGGTGCAGGGGAGAGATCCCTCTCCATTTAGGTCCAGAAGAGGTGAGAAGTAATTTGAAATCGGGATATCCCCCATGGAAGCGGTCTGGGGTGCCTTAGTTTTGCTTTTTAGGCTTTTGGATCCATTTCGGCCATCTTCTATATAAAAAAACGAATTCCTGTGGAGCTCTTCTCTGTGCTCCAGTCTCTTACATCGAGGCCCCGCCCCCCTAAAATATAACTTTTAACCCCTTCCCGACATTGGGCGTATGCAAACCCCCAGCGGGAAATGACTTCCCGCAAATGGACTTTTGCATACGCCCTGGCGATCGCGCGGGTTGGGCGAGCCGCCGCGACGCGGCTGGAACCAGCGGAAATTCCGCTGGTTCATGCCCCATCACCCCCGGCCGGATGGCTCCGGGCCCCCGGGGGGAAAAACGCATCATTACCGCACCCGTCAGGCCCGATAATGAGCCCAGGCAGGGGTTTAGCTCCCCCTGCCCACATCGGGAGGGAGCGGC
>JAODAL010033635.1:0-45329 GCA_025379985.1 Phyllomedusa bahiana | reverse complement strand
GGGCCAGGGAAATAAGGAAATCCTTCTAAAAACTCAGATTATGAGGAGGGGGTAAACCCGGAAAATTTGTTGGAGGATTAATAATTGCTATAATTTTACTGTTTGGGGGGTGGGGTTTTCCGGGAAATTCCCTGATTTTTTTAAGGGACTGGTTGGTTTTAATTTTTTTTTAACTCAAAAATTTCGGCTTAAAAATTCATATAAATCCATATATCCAAAAACCCCTTTTTTTTTAAAGGGTTTTCCCTTTTTTCCCATCTTTCTTTTTTAACCTATATATCCCCAGAGCTCGTCCTCTCCCTCTATCATATAACCCTATATATCACAGGCTAAATTTTCCCTCTCCTTTGAAAAAAAAACCCAATTTTTCAAAGGCTCGTTTAAACCCCTCTTTAAAAAAACCCTTTTGGAACACGAAACCCCCTTCTCTCCCTTTATTAAAAATCCAAATATATCACAGGGTCGCTCCCTATATTAAACCCATTTTAACAGGCCTGCCCCCAACCATTTTCCCTTTTACCAGGGAGTTCCCCCCACATCAATTAAAAATTTATTCGGGAGAGCTTTCTTTACAATTTTTCCGGGGGAAAAGGGGTTTCCTTTTAATTTCCTATTACAGGGGTAGATTATTTCTTTTAAAACCCCATAAACGACCCTCAGATTTTCCCATTTCCCAATACCACGGCCAGATTTCCCCCTTTTTCCTATTTCGGCTCGTTTCCTTTTCCTTTCAAAAACATTATTCAAAAGGGCCCTTTTGCTTTTCCCTCCCCCCATATTAACCCCTTATTTTCACAGATTTCCCGCTCCTTCCTTATCATAAAACCCCTATATATCACGAGTCCCCTTCTTCCTCCTTTTCATCTTTAACCCTATATAAAAAAGAGCTAGATTTTTCCCCTCTTTTCATAAAACCCTCTATACCCACAGATTTCCGCTCCTTCTTTTATCATAAAACCCTTTTATACGGCTCCCCCTTATCTCCCTTATCTTTTCAAAAATTTATCACAGAGCTCAGATTCTTTTCCTCTATTTTATAACCCTATTTTTTCACAGGCTCATTTTTCTCTCCTCTATCATAAAAAACCTATTTTATCAAAAGAGCTAGTCCCTCCCTTTAAAATTAAACCTGTATATCACAA
Source organism: Phyllomedusa bahiana (assembly GCA_025379985.1). Taxonomy (NCBI): domain Eukaryota; kingdom Metazoa; phylum Chordata; class Amphibia; order Anura; family Hylidae; genus Phyllomedusa; species Phyllomedusa bahiana. Next base: position 44,187 of record JAODAL010033635.1, on the reverse strand, counting down.
AGTTAAAGCTTTTTCCCCTTCTTTATAAAAACCATATATACAAGAGCTCAGCTTTCCCCCTCTATATAAAAACCCTATTTTTTACGGATTTCAGCTTTTTCCCCTCTTTCTTATAACCGGTATATCAAGGGCTCAGTTCTCTCCCTTACCCATATAACCCTATATAACAGGGGCTGGGCTTCTTCCTCTTTTCATAAAACCCCTATAATCACAGGGCTAGTCCTCTCCACTATCATAAAAAACCTGTATATCACAGAGTCGCTTCTCCCCTTTATCTTAAAACCATATATATCAAGGGCTAAGCTTCTCTCCCTTATCATATAACCCTATTATTTTTCGGAGTTCAGCTTCTTCCTTTTCTTTATAACCCCTTTATTTTAAGGGCTCAGTTCTTCCCTTAATATAACCCAAAAATTCACGGGAGCTCAGCTTTTTTTCCCCAAACTTAAAAACCTTATATACAGAGTTTCCGCCCCCTTTTCCTTAATTTTAACCCTATATTTCACAGGCTCGTTCTCTCCTTTTAATTTCCTATTTTAATCACAGGTTCCGCTCCCCCCTCTTTCATTAAAAACCCTATATATCACGGTTGCTTCTCTCCTCAATCTTATAACCCTATTATCCGATTTCCGCTCCCTCCTTTGTCATTTTAACCCCTTTTAAAAGAGCTAAGTTCTCTCCTCTACTTAAAAACCCACTAAATATCAAAAGGCTCAGCTTTTTCCTCTACATAAAAACCCCTATTTTATCACAGAGCTAAGCTCCTCCCCCCTTTTAATTTTAAAACCCCTATATTTAAAGGGGCTCAGCTTTCTCCTCATATTTTAACCCTATATATCACAGAGCTCAGGGGGGACGGGACAACGCTTTTTTGGTTTCCCGTAGGAAAAAATATGGCAATGGGCCCCCCCCTGCATTTATTTTGAAATTTCAAAATTCCTTAATAAATGGAGGCACACCCACAAGTGCCATTTTTCCTTAGACTTGGGACGGGGGGGCCCCACAGTTAGATGCAAGCTGTCCCGGGAAATTTTTCCCTCAGGGTTTAAAACCGAAAAAAATTTCAGGTTGTGCGGGGGTTATGAGGTTTTTTTTAATGTTAACTTTTTTCCCTTTTTAGGGGTTGGGAGGGACATATTGTACATAATTTGGGGCCCAGGGGGTCCCGGGTTTGTTTTTGGGGAGGGGTTCCACTTGTGTTTGGTTTTTCCCTGTTTTTTTCTGTTTTGAAAAAAAAAAATGGGAAAACAGTCCCCACTGTTTTTCCAGGTGTTTGGGATTTTTTTTTTTTTACAAAAAAAAAAACTTTAACATAGTAGTTTTTGTTTTTGATTCCTTTAAAAAAAAAAAAAAAAAGGAAATCTGACAAAAGGAATTATTTTTTTTTTTAACATTGAAGTCAAGGGAAAAAATGTTAGTATCCTTTTTTCATGTTCCAAAATGCCCAGAATAAAAAAAGTCATAAAAAAGTCATGTTTTTCAAAAAATATCAATAAAATTACACTTCACCCCAAAAAAAAAGGGCCCTCACTCGATCCTTGGACAAACAAAAAATGTTTTGGGTCACAGAATGTTGCGCAGAAAAAATTTATTTAAGAAAATGTTTTTTTTTTATAACAAAACTACATTTTGTTGTCACTGGAACGCCAGGGCCCCCGGTTAAGAGAGACATATTTTACTGAAAAGTTAACGCATTCCAAAAAAAAAAAAAAAAGTGAAAACATGACGCAAGTACATTTTTTTTCACATTTGCCCACTTAAATTTTCGGTTTCCCCAACCTATCCTATGTTTCGGTGAATGACACATTAAAACTTAAACCCTTTTCCGCAAAATAAAAGCCCTATTGTCCGACAGGTGAAAAATCAAAAAAATTTTGGACCTGGGGAACATGGGTAGGGAAAAAAACGAAGAGCCACTTATTTTAACCTGTGGGGGGAAGGGGTTAAACACCGGGAGACATTTTTTGCTATACAGTATCTCAAAAATTGACCCGGGAAAAGAAGTCAAAAGTAAAATTTCAATGTCCATAAATGCTTGCAGGGATCAGCGGGGCGTATCCAGGAGCAGGGGTTTAAATTTGTCCCCGGTGATGCAAAAATTTGTGATACCTGAAGAATAGCTTTATAACTGCCCAGTTTGGGGATGCATCAGTTTTTTGTCCATGACGTGTCACAGACATAAAATCCCCTCATAAAAAAGCAAAGCATGATTCTTACAAAATTTGTTTTCTTAGCTTGGTGTTACAAACTTGGGGGGTGAGGGGCGACACACACCCGGCACTCACAGAGTCTTGTGTGTTTGGGGGGGAACTCTGGATTGTACAAAGATTCTGACATAACGACGAAAAATTTTGCTCCGCTCCTTGATCGTAAATTGCCCGTCTGTGCCTCTGCCTTTTCCCCTTCCTGCTGGTCAAGATCGCTTGTGCTGTCGGGAGGGGGGGCCTTTCCGATGCAGGATGCTCCGCAGAAGACGCATGCGCTGAAAAAGCAGGGGCGGTGGGTGCTGCAAAGGGCGCTGACAAGGGGGGCAGTCACTGTCCAGTTGGCAGCCATGTGAGCTACTGCAGCAGCCTCAGAGGTGATGATTCAATGATTCAATGTAAATGTGCCCCTCTATTGTCTGGCAGAGGTGGCGCCCTAGGCGATCGCCCACCTCTGCCCACCCATCATCATGGCCCTGGAGCTCAGCTTCCATCCTCTATCATATAACCCTATATATAACAGAGCTCAGCTTCCCTCCTCTATCATATAACCCTATATATCACAGAGCTCAGCTTCTCTCCCTCTATCATATAACCGTATAGATCACAGAGCTCAGCTCCTCTCCTCTATCATATAACCCTATATATAACAGAGCTCAGCTTCTCTATCATATAACCCTATATATCACAGAGCTCAGCTTCTCTCTTCTATCATATAACCCTATATATCACAGAGCTCAGCTTCTCTCCCTCTATCATATAACCCTATATATCACAGAGCTCAGCTTCCCTCCTCTGTCATATAACCGTATAGATCACAGAGCTCAGCTCCTCTCCTCTATTATATAACCCTATATATCACAGAGCTCAGCTTCTCTCCTCTATCAGATAGCACTTTAAAGTCATCTGCTGTACTGGCGCGTTTATTAACATAATGAGCTTTAATACAAAGGGCCACATGTATGAATCCCGCCGGGTCGAGGCGCCGTTTTCCGCCAGTTTTCCGGCGGAATCTGCGCCTGATTTATGTCGCGGCCGGGCGGCGCTCATACATATCATGTAAAGTCCGCCGCGCCTCGCCAGCGTATGAGGCGAAGTGCGGGGACATGGGCGCTGTGCGGCGCTGCGCCTATGCTTCGCCGTCCGAGGTAGCGCACTCATACATGCGGGTAAAAGTCCGCCGCGCCTCGCCAGTGTGTGGGGTGCAGTGCGGGACTTAGGCGCCGTGCGGGGCTGCGCCGAGAATCTGTTCCGATGCGAGACAGGCTGGAGCGGCGAGACATCATACCACATGTCCGTGCGGAGTATGAAGCAAAAATCGCCTTTATAAAGGCGTTCTACATTTTTTGGTTCTAAATCCTCCGTCCGAGGCGAAGTGAAGCAGGATCCGAACATGCGAGGAAGCGGATCGAAGATCGCGACAGAAGTCTCGGCGCTCCGCTCCGTGCAGCAGGAGTGTGATTCCCGAAAAAAATCGCCTTTATAAAGGCGGAAAACAGTGTCAGAAAGGAGCTGAATGTACAAAATACACTTCTTAAAAAATAAAATCACTTTCCCAAACTCGAGAACGGCACAATATCAAGAAATATGATATTGGAAATTGCCGGGAAATACAGTAATTCAAATCCTGAAACCTATTCTCATTGGTCGGCATAAACCGGCCAATCAGAATCGGAGCGACAGTGAACCATTAAAAGCTATGGGGAAGAATTGACCAATCAAAATCCCCGGCGGGATAATTCAAAATACAGTAAAAATGCTGAAAAGAGCTGATTGGCTGAGATAACGGGGGCTTGGCTATCTCAGCCAATCAGAATAGGAGCGACAAAGTCCCATTCTAGGCTATGGAGAAGTTTAGACCAATCAGAATAGGAGCGACAAAGTCCCATTCTAGGCTATGGAGAAGTTTAGACCAATCAGAATACGAGCGACAAAGTCCCATTCTAGCCTATGGGGAAGTTTACACCAATCAGAATCCAGGGCGGGATAATTCAAAATACAGTAAAAATGCTGAAAAGAGCTGATTGGCTGAGCTAGCGGGGTCTCGGCTAGCTCAGCCAATCAGAGCGCGAGCTACTTCTCCCATTATACTCTATGGAGAGATGAGCGCACTCAAATCTCCGCGCTCAGCGCCGCACGGCATGAAGTATTAATCACCAAATTATTTTTATACAGTGTAAAACATTCTCAGATAAAGACCAGAACACTTCTTGAAAAATAAAGCAGTTAAAAACCCGAACAACGCGTTCGTCGCCGAGACCGGCGCTACATAGGGAATTGCCATAGAGAGAATTGCCGGGAAAGACAGTAATTCAAATTGTTTAAGCTATTCTCATTGGTCGGCATAAACCAGCCAATCAGAATAGGAGCGACAATGTCCCATTCTATCCTATGGAGGAGAATTGACCAATCAGAATAGGAGCGACAATGTCCCATTCTATCCTATGGAGGAGAATTGACCAATCAGAATAGGAGCGACAATGTCCCATTCTATCCTATGGAGGAGAATTGACCAATCAGAATAGGAGCGACAATGTCCCATTCTATCCTATGGAGGAGAATTGACCAATCAGAATAGGAGCGACAAAGCCCCATTCTAGCCTATGGAGAAAAATGGACCAATCATATTCAAAGGCGGGACAGTTCAAAATACAGTAAAAAGGCAGAAACGAGCTGATTGGTTGAAGCAGCGGGGGCTCGTCCAGCTTAGCCAATCAGAGCGCGAGCTACTTTCTCATAGAGTTCTATGGGGCAAAGAAATTCTGAGCGCGCTCTGTGATTGGCTAATTTCAAAGAGCCGCCGTAATTTGGACCAATGGGAGAGCGAGCGACGCTCCTATGGGTTTTGTAATGCAATCTGAAATCAAACTGTATATGGCCGAAATCACATTATAACACTACACAAGTTGTCACGATGTGTATATAAAAGGAATCCTAATATGTGGCTAACGAAAAAAATATATTAATTCCCTAAAATCATGTTTATTTCTTTATTTTCGTTAGCCAAGGATCAATAGTATGGGTGCATCGAAAATAAAGAAAAAAACATGATTTTAGGGAATTAATATATTTTTTTCGTTAGCCACATATTCGGATTCCTTTTATATACACATCGTGACAACTTGTGTAGTGTTATAATGTGATTTCGGCCATATACAGTTTGATTTCAGATTGCATTACAAAACCCATAGGAGCGTCGCTCGCTCTCCCATTGGTCCAAATTACGGCGGCTCTTTGAAATTAGCCAATCACAGAGCGCGCTCAGAATGTCTTTTCCCCATAGAACTCTATGAGAAAGTAGCTCGCGCTCTGATTGGCTAAGCTGGACGAGCCCCCGCTGCTTCAACCAATCAGCTCGTTTCTGCCTTTTTACTGTATTTTGAACTGTCCCGCCTTTGAATATGATTGGTCCATTTTTCTCCATAGGATAGAATGGGACATTGTCGCTCCTATTCTGATTGGTCAATTCTCCTCCATAGGATAGAATGGGACATTGTCGCTCCTATTATGATTTGTCAATTCTCCTCCATAGGATAGAATGGGACATTGTCGCTCCTATTCTGATTGGTCAATTCTCCTCCATAGGATAGAATGGGACATTGTCGCTCCTATTCTGATTGGTCAATTCTCCTCCATAGGTTATAATGGGACATTGTCGCTCCTATTCTGATTGGATGGTTTATGCCGACCAATGAGAATAGCTTAAACAATTTGAATTACTGTCTTTCCTGGCAATTCTCTCTATGGCAATTCCCTATGTAGCGCCGGTCTCGGCGACAAACGCGTTGTTCGGGTTTTTAACTGCTTTATTTTTCAAGAAGTGTTCTGGTCTTTATCTGAGAATGTTTTACACTGTATAAAAATAATTTGGTGATTAATACTTCATGCCGTGCGGCGCTGAGCGCGGAGATTTGAGTGCGCTCATCTCTCCATAGAGTATAATGGGAGAAGTAGCTCGCGCTCTGATTGGCTGAGCTAGCCGAGACCCCGCTAGCTCAGCCAATCAGCTCTTTTCAGCATTTTTACTGTATTTTGAATTATCCCGCCCTGGATTTTGATTGGTGTAAAACTTCCCCAATAGGCTAGAATGGGACTTTGTCGCTCGTATTCTGATTGGTCTAAACTTCTCCATAGCCTAGAATGGGACTTTGTCGCTCCTATTCTGATTGGCTGAGATAGCCAAGCCCCCGTTATCTCAGCCAATCAGCTGTTTTTAGCATTTTTTACTGTATTTTGAATTATCCCGCCCTGGATTCTGATTGGTCTACACTTCTCCATAGCCTAGAATGGGACTTTGTCGCTCCTATTCTGATTGGCTGAGCTAGCCGAGACCCCGCTAGCTCAGCCAATCAGCTCTTTTCAGCATTTTTACTGTATTTTGAATTATCCCGCCGGGGATTTTGATTGGTCAATTCTTCCCCATAGCTTTTAATGGTTCACTGTCGCTCCGATTCTGATTGGCCGGTTTCTGCCGACCAATGAGAATAGGTTTCAGATTTTGAATTACTGTATTTCCCGGCAATTTGCAATATCATATTTCTTGATATTGCGCCGTTCTAGAGTTTGGGAAAATGTTTTTTTTTTTTATTATGTGTATTTTGTACATTCAGCTCTTTTCTGACACTGTTTTCCGCCTTTATAAAGGCGATTTTTTTCCTATTCATACTCCTGCTGCACGGAGCGGAGCGCCCAGATTTCTGTCGCGATCTTCTATCTGCTTCCTCGCATGTTCCGTTCTTGCTTCACTTCGCCTCCGCCGGAGGATTTCGACCAAGTCTGCTTGTCGGAGCTGCCGAGCGCCGAGACTTCTGTCGCGATCTTCGATCCGCTTCCTCGCATGTTCGGATCCTGCTTCACTTCGCCGCCGCCGGAGGATTTAGACCAAAAAAAAACAGGTCTGCTTGTCGGAGCTGCCGAGCGCCGCGATTTGGCGAGCCGCGATGGTACATGCCTCGGACTATACGAGCGCGCCGCGTCCCGCCCCGGAACGCCTACACCGCGCCCCACCGCGCCCACTGCCCGCCCACTGCCCGCCCCTTCATGCGGACCGCAGCCGAAAGTGGCGAACGCTGGGTCCGACAGCGGGATTCGGGCTGGGAGGCGCAGTGTACGCCAGAAAACAGGCGTAAAACCCGTTCATACATGTCGCCCAAAGTGTTTATTATGAAGATATCAAACTGAAAGCCATTGTGGAGACCTGACCCTTTTCTTATTTAAATTGATCTTTTATTTATCAATGTGGTTATAATATCCTTAGAGCAAAGCAATTTCTAAATAAGAGCTGGTCCCATTTTCTACCGCCTGAACTTTCCCTAATCCATTTCATAATAAAAGGGTGACCCTTCATAATATATAGGGTTACCGAGCCGCATCATGACCATAGCACAAAGAAAATATCCCAATCTACAAAGTATACCTAATTCAGTACATATAAATCCAACAACAAAAATACATAAAACAGTAAATAACATGTACATATTATGCTCTGCACTGTGTGAACCCATATTTATTTGTGTGGAATAGTTTTTTTTTACAAAACCAAGTGACTGAAGTAATCTAGCTTGCTGGGGAAGGTATAACATATGAGTGGAGCAGTGTACCTACTATAGCCATACCATTAAACCGTACCTACCATAGCCATACCATTAAATTGTAAAGTGTTGGGAAATATCTTGGTGCTTTATAAATAAAGATTATTACAGCCACAGATACTGTGACATCTATGTCTTTCTGCAGCCACCACTAGAGGGAGTTATTGCATAGAGATTTTGAAATTTGCTCTTCAATAAGAGCAGAATAAGTAACCTATTAGTTCGACCTAGAGAGGATCCTGCAGTTTTTTCCATTTCAGATTTTTTCTTCATTTTTTTTGAACCCTATGACTGTGTGGATCAGGGGATTTGCTTCCTAAAGGCAATGTACAACTTCACAACCACATTTTTTTTACTATCTCAATGAATCCAAAATAAAAATTATACAACCGTGTAACACACCTTATAAGATATGTAGATAAACTCTGCAAACTGTCCAGTGTTTTTAAAATATAAAATCTGTGTTTATTACGAGCCAAAAGTAGAACCATATACAGGATAAAATTTGTTTTCTCTTCATAAAAAATGTCCTACCATTTTGTTTCTACAATTTTAGATGAAAGGGAGTATACCTGCAGGATTTCACAAATGTTAGTTGTTTGTTCCCATAGACATTTTTTATTAAAGCATTTATGGATGCATTCTAAATTTGGCTACAGATGTGTATCTGACCTTTATGTATTGATAAGAGGTCCAACCCCTACGTATTGTATGTATATTTTGAAATTATAATGGACATTGAACTTAATACAGGTGGAGCACTAAAGGCGACATGTATGAACCTGACACCAACTGGCCAGTTCTACATCTGTTTTTAATAGTGTATGATCTGACAGAATATATGACAGAGTGTTGTGCGCCAACATTCTCTCTTTTGCGCCAAACTTAGGCACATTTTTGGCACGTTCAAAACTGTCGTTTCTGTGCAGAATGCACCAAGTTTTGGCGTATGACTGTTCAAAAATCTAGAAAACAGGGCTATGATAATTTTTTGGCTTAAAGTATGCCAGAAAACAGGGGCAGCCCTGTTCATACATGTTGTCCTATGTGGTCATGGGGCACATCCTGGGTTTTGCTTTGAGACCCTGTGATTTTTAGTGCACTTCTTTGTGAGTTTGATGTTAGGATGTAATTGTAGCAAGCCTGCAATGAGGCAAGTAATAGGAGCAGGTCAAAGGGCCTTGGATAATGATCTGCATAAAACATATTGGGCACATTTATCAAAGTAGCTATAGAAGAATTCTGGCACAATTTTCACCAAAAATAAGGATGTACATGCTTGACCACATTTATAATGTGTTTAGACAGTTTCCAGACACTTCTGCGCCTTGTCCGATAAAGGGCGTGACTTTGTAAGAAGGAGCATGGCTTAGCATGCACCATCGTGCACCGAAAGAAAGACCAAATATTTGCTGCAGTTAGTGGCATAAAGTAAGCTAAGTTATGAAAGGTGTAAAGTTAGACTAGACAGTACTAACGTGCACCAGATTCATCAACACTATGATAAATATGGAGCATTGTAAGACTGTGTAGTCTAACTGTACAGTGTCAAAGAGTTAAACAGTATTGATAAATCCGCCCCATTGTGCATGCAATTACATTGAAAGTATCACAATTATATCCTGCATATGTTTGGTTAAGGAGTATTCATTTGCCCCATTGAAAGTCTACGTGTCCTTTTGGGCCTTCATTGTGCTTCCATTCAGATACCTCGTTATCTGTTTTACAGAATTTTGTAGTCAGCTACGCTATTCTGTACAGAGTTGACCAGTAAAAGCAGAAAATATTGTGCAGTATAGATTTTTAAACATAGTAGCCTACTGGATGCATACATTAGGAAATCCTCTTGACACATACTGCCAACGTACACAGCAAAAACATGCACCCTTCCTTTTATTTGAGTCGTTTGTACCTAGGTTTGTGAATCCACTATAAGGGTCCGTCCACACGGCAAGGTTTTTGGTCGGATTTTCAGACAGTTTTCAGATCTGAAAACCGACCAGAAACCGTCCCCATAAACTTCAACAGAAAATCTGTTCAGTAGTCTACACTGAACAGCTTTTCAGCCGGAAAGCTTTTCAGCCGACTGTGTTGCGCAAAACTCTGAACATGCACATTCTTCCGCCAGGTTTTCGGGCAGAAGAGGTGAAATTCAATGGTTATGGGGGACGCGCAAATCTACGGACAGAACCATCCCCCCAAACCCATACACAACACGATAAAATACTCTCCGGATTCTAAAATAGCATCCAACCGGTATTTTGTCACTGCCATGTGCATGCACCCTAAAAGGAATATAGGATCACCATCTGGCAAATACATTTTGTCTAAAACCTTTTTGAATTTTAGTTTAGATTTTGTTACATTGATTGTTACATATATAGCACCTTGATTTTCTGTAGCATTTTACAGGACTTGCCATCTCTCACATCTGTTCCTGTCCCCAATAAAGCTCACAGTCTAACTTCCCTATCTCAAACACATATTAGGTTCCATTACATAGAAAGCCAATGAACCTATTAATATGTTCAGTAGAGCGTGGGATGAAACTGAAGTACCCAAACCAAAGCCACACAAACATGGAGAGAACATGTAAAAAAAAAACATGTAGATGTTAATTTATACCACGCCTGCACAACTTGGCAGGACAGGACGGCTAAAAGGTCCTGTGGCCACTCCATTTTGGGGAATGCTTAGCACAAGCCCCTTTGCAAGCTGCCAGAAATTCTTTAGTGAGCAGTATGTTGTGCAGGCCTGGTTTATACCATACCTATTGTGTGTAGCTCACATACAGATCAGTGCAAACTACATTGCATTATAAATTTTTAGGCAAACACCTGAAATGTACTCTCCTGATATTTTATTCCATTTAAAACCTGGTGTTTTATTTCCAGTGATGTTCCCATTCTTGCGTCCTATTCTTGAGGGGCTAAATGTGAACTTCTTTCCAAAAGACTTCCTGAATTTTTATATGAATGCAGTAACTACTTTTAAAGAGAAAAGACAGAAGGGAGACCACTCAGTAAGTATCCCCTCATTTTAATTGCATGCTAAAACATGATTTCTGCTCACTTGATATTACAGATGACTTGTGGTGGTATTTTCTAGGCTACATGTGTTCATCTTTGAATACTGTGAAGAAGATGATTTATTTGCCTTAATGTCTATTGAATCACCTCATCACTTTATATTGTTATAACCACCTAACCTTGCCTATTCTCTCTGCTCATGGCCAGCAATCTGTGATTGTACATAATAACTAATCGAGGAGAATACAATAGACTTGTCATTTTGTTGCTATTCCTTTACAACTATTGAAAATAGGGTGATGAATTTCTCATTTCTACAGTGTAGCCTGGTTACGCACCGGATGTAATTTAAAGCAATATTTTATGATTTACTCTATTATTACATAGACATAAAGCAATAAAATAAATAATAAAAACAGTTAAAAAATAATTTAAAAAATGTTCTAATATAAAGAAGGCAGCTTACCATGGAAATGACAAAGCATGAATGAACCATGATGATGGATCCAGAACAGCATTATGGCTTCCATTATACAAATACATTTATGTAATCAGCACCCATTCTATTATTCAAAGCAGAAAGAAGCTATACATAGACAATGTATGCCCCATTGCACAGATGAAAATAGAAATTCCAAACTATGCTTACCTAGGTGTGTATCACAATACAGTTAGCCCAAGATGACAATCAGAACTGGAGGGCCCTTGGGGTTTTTAAACGCTATTCCTCTGTACTACGTGATGAGGAGACTTCTTATCACTCCTAGAAAAGAAAACTAGAGCATCCGCTTGGGGAGCTGGGCCCCTAACTTAGTGGTCACCCTATTCTTTTAGGGTGCCCTCCTGTTCTTGGTGAAAGCCATTTTAAAAGGTCAACTTATCATTGGGAGAGTTAAAAAAATTAGATGTCCAAAATAACTTATCAAACAACTTAGGTACTTACTATTATTACTGTTTCTGTTCAGTGATATGCTTAAGATATTATGGAGAACAGATCTTTGGGTGATCTGCCTATGTTTAGATGTATTATGTCTGTCAGCTAATTATTTTTTTCAAAAATATCAGGTTCTCAGATCATATTGGAAAATCCCAAGCTGGGTTTGGGGGGTTAGGTAGGGGGGGGGGGTGTTGGGAAAACAAATAGGATTAGATAGGCAAATTAATAACGTAATCTCTTAGTACCGCTAACAGGGGTATTCTCAACATCAGATGTGGGAATGTATTGTGAATAAAGAGGGTATGAGAATTGTTGAGGTATTGTTTGATTGGGTGTATTTTGATGGGGGTGGTTTTTGGTGTGATGGATTGTAGAGTTGTAATGCGAAGGGGTTGTTAAGTTTTTAGGGAGGGGGGGGGGGGGGGGTAGGAATGGGGGGGTGGTGATTTGATAATAATTGGGGATGGATGGGGTGGGGAGGGGGTTGTATGAGATGAGGGTGATGTTGTAGGAGTTGTTTGTTTAGGGGGAGAGGTGAAGGGGGGTGTGGGTGAGTGGTATATGGTGTGGTGTTGAGAGGAGATTATTGAAAAAATAAGGAATATTGGATTAGGATATGTTTGGAGGATTTTAGGACCACGACTGTAAGCACACATTTTTTGATACGGTGTGGTGTTGCTGTCAAACAAAGGAGAGGAGAAACGGCAGAGTTGAAGGTGCAACAAAATATCCTGTGGGGGTCAATATACTAACTAAATGTATTCTTCTTGAAAGGGTGACGTTTTGCAGGTAAGCGTTTCTTATTTTATGGTTTATTAAGCTTTACACCTTAAGGGTGTCCCGGCAAAACTGTAATGCGCGCTAAAAATATCCTAATGAAAATTGGTGACCCTAAAACTCGCAGTATGGTGCTCCTCGCCTAGTTTTTGAGTGTTGTGGGTTTGGCCATCAAAATAGCTGCACATATGGATATATCTTAAGACGGCTAGTATCAGTGGAGAATCGATTGTTGATTTGGCATTTTCTTATGTAATCATCTACAGTGTTCCAGTGAATAATGGAATGAAACATTTGAAAATCTTGCAAAAAAAAAAAAAAATGTGAATTTAGAAAATCATCCTGCCAGGGGGGGGGGGGGGGGGGGGGGGTGGGGGGGGGGTTTCACTTTGGCGTTATATTCATTGTGAAACACCTAGGAGGGTAACAAACTTTCCTAAATGATGTTTTGAATACTTTTATAGAGTGCAGCTTTGTAGATGTGAACGGTTTCACCTTTATGCGGGATATCACACCTCCACTTAGGCGGCCGGGCCAACTTTATTAGTAGCCAGCCTGTTCAAATCTCTACTCGTTAATCCTAACTTAATTTCTGAAATCAGGACGCGAATCGACAAATTGGCGGCAACGGTCAGTGGGCGATTTGAGGCGCATGATTAGAGCTATGGTCCAACGGACAATCTCCTTGAGTTCAAAACCGAGTCAATAACAGTTTGGGAAGAAAGGTGATATTGAGTGGCATTTGGAACGTAGAGCATGGTTGGTATGTGGCCTAGAAGTGCTTGGGTACTGAGTATAGTATCAGTACTGACTGCTGATCCTCCTGGGATTTTTTGCACGCACAACCTTCTCTAGGGGTTTACAAGAGAATTGGTGCCGATAAAGAAAAACATACGCAGTTGAAGCGGTCTATTGGTTCCTTGTGGGCGAAATGCCTTGTTGATGGCCTAAGGTCAAAGGAGAATAGGGGCAGACGTGTTGCGTCGAGCTGAATAGAAACGCCTTACATTGAACTCAAATTAGCCACCCGTTACAACCAAGGTAGGCAGAAGAGCATCTCTGAACGGCGACAAGTAACGGGCGAACTTTGAGAGCAGATGAGGCCTACAGCAGCTATGAAGACCAACACCGAGGGTGGCCACTCATTTCAGCTTAATAACAGGAAAGCTGAGGCTCCAATTTTGCCGTTTAGAATCGAATTGACAGTAGAGATGATTGGTAAAAACGTTGCCTTTGTCTTGATGAGTGCTGGATTTTCTCGCTCAAGCGGACATTCGTGACAATAGTAGGGTCATTGAATTTGGTCGTCATACAACATGAATAGCCATAGGATCCGAACCCTGCGCTTTTATCAGACGGTCTGCAGATGAGCGGAGGTGGGGTGGTGTCAGGAGTGGGAATATTTTGCTTGGCACGCTTTGGAGACCACTTGGTACATATTGCAAGCATCGTTGTGGAATCTTATGCCATCGAAGAATTGGAGGCTAAGTTCTGAAGAGGCAAAAGGGGGTGCGGCACACCGTTACTTAGCATGGTGTACGTTGCCTAATAAGTGGACGGTTGATGTATAAAACAATACTAGAGTCCCTCAATGGCCCAACGGTTAGAACTGGACTGTGCCCCTCGAGAAAAAATTACTGTAATGTTCGGCAAGATTTTCCTCTTGAAAATGTCGAAAATTAGCTATGCTAAATTTCTAAGTGCCTCCCTTACAGGTGTAAATATAAAAATAAAAAGACATATTTTAAAATTGATGCCAACGTAGCAGTAAATACATTACATGACAGATTGCCTAGTTATTGAGACTATCGTTTATTTGAGTTAAAAATACTGTGGGAAAGACGCGCAGGAAGTATGAGAGCAGGAGAGGGATGGGTTGATTATTGTCATGTTGATGGTGGCCCTTCTCACGCGCAAAACTCTCTTAGGTTGCCCGGGGGGAATCAACACACTAAGATGCGATCAACTGCAGTGCAGGTGAAGGAGATGACGGTCTTTTTGTACAGCCCTGGATGATAAGTTAGTGAGGGGTGGGGGGGTGTCCGTCTCTCCCCCGGTCCCACAGTCCCCTCCGGGGGGGTGTGGAGGGGGTTGGGGGGGGGTGCCGGGAGGGGGGTGGGGTGGGGGGGTGGGTGTAGTGGGGGGGCGGGGGTGGGGGTTGGGGAGGGGAGAGTGGGGGTGGGTGGGGGTCACCCCCCCCCCCCTTGGTGGTGGGAGGGTCGCTCGTTTTGGCCAAGAAAGTGAAAGATAGAAGTGATCCAATGATATTTGTACAGGGAAAAAAAAGAGGGGGGGGGGGGGGTAAAGCAAAATGATAGGCAAGAGACATTGGCGTTTGAAAAAATAACAGCAGCCCTTTATTCCATGTTAGATTTTACACCTGAAATAGACTTCTTTCAGGTAGCATATGTTCAACAGCCAACACTACCTATGATCCTATAGGCACAGGATGGGGCCTTTAACTCTTTTCAAGTAAATCAGATAATGTAGGACTACTGGACTACTCACAGGAGGCTGACCGTCTTTAAACCGCTCATGCGACGGCTGGACTTACTTGAGCAATGGTGAGGTTGGGCTAGTCGGGGCTGAGGAACAGTCTAAGGGATTAGTCTCCAACTGGAAAATGGGGGGAAGCCTATTTCTAGGCATAGCTTTCGCTATCTGCATCGTACTATCCCACCAGGGGAATAACCAAGGTTTTAAGTCCTTAGGTGGATAACAGTTCTCGGTCATCGTCACAAAACTGTTTCTAGGGGCGATAGTAACTGTTAGTGCATCAGGGTAAAGGATGGGAATCAGCTGGCATTCTTCTCCTAGTACCTAGCCTGCTAGAGCTAGGAGCCTTCTGTTAGTTACGATAATTTTTTGGTTACAATAACCACTACTTTTTATAACAGTACGGCAGCTAATATGTCTGAGACTTGCAAGAACTTATATATACCATCGGGTCTTGGCCCCACTAATCTCGTCCGTTGCAGCTATAAGTGAGTACGTCGGGGCTATGCTTGTTTCGAGCTCCTGCGAATGGCTATATAACACTTGCGGGTATACTGTTGTTAGCTACTGTCAGCATTGACATAATGCACCATATATTACACTTGAAAATTGATATCAAGAGAGTGCATAGAAACGATGATTTGGTCAACTAAGAATGATGGAAAATTGATACGCATAATACATTCGGCTTATTTCGACCACAAAATGAACTGTGGCTGTACTATACTTAAATATTGTATAACATCGAGATAACCCTATTATAATTGATCAAAAGAAAAGAAAACTGTTTCGTGTCTATGACTATGTACATCTGACATCAGTTCCAATACATGCAAGTTCAAAAATGGTGTTTGTAATACCTTTACAAACTGAAAAAAACGCCAAATATATACGTGGTTCAATACACAACGTACATGTGGACATTTAAAAAGCCTGTAGAACTACAAAGGGTTTGGAGCATGTCTCAAAACTGTCTGTGGGCTAAGGACCTTTTCTTGTTGCACAGCATTAGGCAACTAATCATAGGAGGCTATGCACTAGTACCGTGCTTCTTCATTTTTTTTAGAGGGGGCTCTTTATTGATGAAACCATTCCCGAAAAGGGGAAGCGCTGATTAGTTGCTATGGGCAATGAGGCTAGAAAGAAATAGTCCTGTGTTAAGGACGGCTAAGTACAGTTTTCAGACATGTCCCCCAAAGTTTTTTTACAAACTGAGTACGTGGCGTCCCACCATAGCTAGAGTGTGAGCTTTACCCTAATAAGTTACTCCTGGGCTAGTAAACACAAAAGTTTAAAACTGTGATAAAAATACATATAACCAAGTGGTCGTAAAAAATGTGTATAAAAGCGAAATTGGCATATAAAACGTATTAATAAAAATAAATAAATATTAATATGACTCTTGGAATGTCAACTGTAATGAATGGAGGGGGGTGGGGGGGGGGGGGTGGGGGGGGGGGGGGGGGGAGGCGGGGGCGGGGGGGGGGGGGGGGGGGGGGGGGGGGTGGGGGGGGGGGGGGGGGGGGGGGGGGGGGGTGGGGGGGGGGGGGGGGGGGGGGGGGGGGGGGGTGGTAACCATACCAAAAGGCTAGTACTCGGCTTGATTCCAAGCAAATGTTTCTTGCACAATCACTCTGAATTCTGGCCTGGACCTGATAATTTCTGACCTGAAAGGTAATTTAAGCCACTGAAAACTTAAGAAAATTACTTTCCAACTGTGGATTATCTTATTAGGTGTATAATTTTTCGTGAACAGTGATAATATGGTCATTTATGTAATCAAATTTATACTTAGTTGTTCTCTGTTTTTAAATTATTAGATGGTTGATAGAGAAATAGCAGCGAAAGCCACACTTATCATGAGGATAGTGAAATATGCGATATAACTTTTTAATATGTTATAATCCATAGCATGGGGGTGAGGGGGGTGGCGGAGGAGGGGGGGGGGGGGGGGGGGGGGGGGCGCAGGGGATACGGGGGGGGCGTACAAACAAAAATGAAATGTTATGCCATATAGGCAAGGAACGTTTAAGAAACTCAATTTTGTTTGAAACCTTAACACTGAATGGAACTGCTATTAGTCATGACGTCTATCCATGCACAAGTCAGAGAAGGCAATACAAAAGTCGTCCACCTATATATCTAAATAAAAGCAGGGCAGTTCATCAGGCAATTTTCAACTTAATACTGTTCCGACTTACATCTGGTCCCCTAGATTTAAGCAAAGGCAGAGACTTAGATGGGGCATGCAGGCACTTATAGCTCCAATGTTCCACTGCAGAATTGCTCTGGACTGTGAATAGAAGCCGTGACGTAGTAGCAGTCCATAGGCATCAGTTAGGTTTCATACAAAAATCATTTCTATAACAGTAAGCAGACCGAAAAGTTGAACGTAGCAGACTGACCTATCGACATGGAACCTTCTGCTTTCCAACAATTTTATGTATTTTCATGAACTATACAAAAGAATATTGTAAGGATTCACGACTCGTATGGCATACAAAACTATGAATTTCAACACACGTGGAAATAATATACTTTACAAAAAAGTGTGAAAAACTTAAAAGATATGATCTTATATTGCTAGGTTCTTCAAGATAGCCACCTTTGCTTCGATTTAGTGCTTTGCAGAACGCTTGGCTATTCTTTACTTAGATATCATGCTTTCAACGTAGGTAGATCCCCACACTGAAATGGGTTTCACTTGCACGTGGTGTGTCCCTGCAGTTTCAGGTGTTTTAGTAATAATGGGGTGGCGGGGAAGGGGGGGGGTTAAGCAAATCGATAGGGTTGGGAACTGGCATTCAGATTTGTGGTGTTCAGAAAGACAGGTGATGAACATGCAGCATGATAAGTCTACTGAATGTGACTTGTTAGAATTCTATTAGGCAAAGGAAAAAAGCAGGCAAAGTGAGAGAGAAACATACGAGTGGCATCATCGTTACTTTAAAGAAAGTGAATGGTGCATATCAGATCCAAGAAAATTCAGGAAACTTTGAAAGTGTCCCCCAAGTTGCTGTGCAAAAAACCAATCAAAGCGATAAAAGAACCTGCGTGCACCATGAGGACCGCAGCCAAGAAGGAAGACCACAAGAGTCACCATCTGCTTGGTGGCGGAGAGGATCACGGTTCAGTGTCCGAGTCAACCACCTCAGAATACGGGCAGGTTAAATACCATCAGCTCAGGATTAGTAATCCATGATTATGTGTCATATAGCCTTCCATATGCAAGAAGTCTACGGGCAGGCAGACAACATCTCTAGCACAATCATGAATATAGAGAAGGAAGAACTGTGTGCAACATGGCGCTTCATGGTAACTAAAATAGGTCAGCTAGTTCTAACATCACTAGCAAAGAAGACTTAGGGGAGCAACAAGACATGAGAGACGTACCCTATGTTGTGCTTACAAGGAAACACAAGGGAATTGAGACATGTAGACCATGAGAAAATCTTGGCCTATTGGTCTGAGTCCAAATTTTGAATACTTTGTTCCCATAAACTCACGCGTGTCTTTATGTGCTGATACGCAGAGAGAGTGTGAAGCGAAATGGACTCTCTACATGTCCTAGGTTCGCCCACACACTCGGGGGGGGTGGGGGGGGGGGGGGGGGGGGGGGGGGGGGGGGGGGGGGGGGGGGGTGGGGAGGGGGGGGGGGGGGGGGGGGAAGGGGAACATGAGGAGAGAGTGTGTGATGGTGTGGGTCTTTGTCTGGTGACCACTCAGTGTGGGGATTTATTCAAAATTGAAGGATTATCTGACACTGAGCCAGCATGGTTACCGCCACACGGCTATCATTGCAGCGGCATGCTATTCCCATCTGGTTTCGGCGTTTAGTTGGAACATCATTTAATGTTGTCAACAGGAGAACAATGACGCACCTCTTCAAACGACACTCTAGACTGTGTACAGGGGCTATTGACCGCAACAAAGGAGGTAAGTTGGATGGAGTGCTAAACGCCAAGATAACCTGGCCTCCAAAGTCACCAGAATCATGTAACCCATCGAGATAGGTTGGGTGAGCTCTTGCTACCGCGATAGATGAAGGCAAAAGGGCCAACAAAGTGCTAAGGCATTTGGGCTCTGGAACGGATGCGACACAGTTCCTTCGATGACTAAGTTCGCGACAGACGCATTTCTAGATGATATCGCTGCTTAGAAGCACATGCAATGAGAATGCCAAGAGTGTGGGGTCAAATCAGTAATTCGAAGAGCAAAAGGTGTTCTACTATGAAGAACCTAGAATATAATACAGTGGGGATTTGTTTTCACCACTTTGTTGTTAAGTATACCAGACTTAATTCGCACAATTGTGTTAATTCAGTAGTTGATGCCTTAATGTGTGAAATCTAGCAATTTTTATGAGTCATGGTGAATTCAAATACCTTATATTGGTATGCCACACAAAGCATTACATTCCCCGTAATGCTTGAATTGTGTAAAGTTTGCCCATTGACCAAAGACATGAACATTCTATTAAATTAAATGGGTAGGTTATAATTTTTAAGCATTGTAGAGATAGTAATATCCAAAAAAAAATCAAAGAAACCACATTGTAGTAAATGATATAAATTTATTTGCATTTTCTGTGAGCAAATACGTATTTATTATGCTCTTCTGGCACAACAAGTCTTAGTTTCTTTATAAATGTGGCATAAAACCCTTGTTGCAATGCACAGCAGTCAGACTCTATTTTGGCATATTTTTTTTTGTTTGTAGTGATTATGAGTGTTGGCGCACACTGTCAGGATGGAATTTTGATCCTACTCCTCTTTGGCAGATCATCTTTAAATCATTAAGTATTTTGAGGGCTCGTCACTTGGCAACTTCGAGAGCTTCAACCGGGTCGGAGCCCTCCATAAGTGTTTCTAATGGGATTTAGTCTGGATACCTCGGCTAAGCCACCCATTGAACTTAGTGCCTTCGTTTTGAGGCCTCGTCACTTTGTGTTTGCCTTGTTCAGTAGTTTTGGTTCATTGTCTGTTCTGGAATGTACTTCAGCATCAACCCATTATTAATGTCCTGGGTGTGAAGGGATAAGGAGGTTGTCACCACTATGGAGGATTTTATGATACACGGCTCCATCCATTCTCGCGCATTGATGGCTGTGAATTAGTCCTGTGGCCCTCTAGAAGATAGAACACCACGCCTAAACAAGAGCATAATGTTTACCACCTCCTATTGCTTGACAGTGTGGGACCGGTGTTCTTGTGGCAGCAGCAGTCATGTCTCCGTCATATCTCCAAACATGGGCAAGTTGATTATGCCAAAGAGCTCAATTTGTCGTCTGATCTGACCACCAAGCAGAACTTTCTGCATCACTTCACAGAATATACAGGTGGTCTTGGGACAATAGGAAGGATGTGGGGGGGTCTGCAACTTGTCCTACCACGCTGCTGGGATGGCAAGGGGAAACTTTGCGGGCACTGGCAGAGTATTTTAAACCAGTGACTAAGGCACTAAATGTTTATCAATGGTTTTCTTTGTGACAGTGGTCCCAGCTAGCATATTGACATCATTAACATGCTTCCCCAACCGCTTCACAGCATTTGTGTAGTGTTTAGGCTGATCCTCTCACTTTCCTAGCTATGTCAAGTGATACCCCATAGAGTGTGAAGATTTTGCATGATGCCCAGATTATGTCATTGACAGTTCATTTTGTATTTCTTTCCATTTTCTTACTATTGCACCAACAAGTTGTTTCCTTCTCAACCTGCATCGTACTGTATGGTTTTGTACCATACTCCGAGCTTTAGTGGCAGGTCTATGATCTTGTCGCCTGATATCCCTTAGAAAGCTCTTTGTCTTGTCCATTGTTGTTGTATAAGGAGTTTAGATCTGAATGGATTAATTGAGATCTGTGGACAGGATCTTTATAAAGGAGACTAGCAGTCATGGCGGCAAAAGTATTGAGTAATGACACAAAATATAATATCTTATTCACAAGATCCCACGGTTGCCGCTCTGGTTTTATGTGTTTTGTCATATGTTTTTATCACATACAGAAATACGAGTGCTAATCATATTAGGAGATTAACAAAAGCTATTTATCGACAGTTAGAATGAGTTTAATGCAGCTAGTAGTCAATATTTGCAGTGTTGACTACCCTTCTTCTCTTCAGGACCTTCATGCAATTCTCCTCTCCTGGCATGCTCTCAGTATATCTTCTGGATCGTCAAATCCTGACATTGATCAAGCAGTTACCACTGCTTGCGACAATCAAATGCTTGGCATTTGTCACATATGTTGGATGTTTTTGTTTGTGCCACACCGTCTCTTGATGATTACCACTAAGTTCTCAATGGTATTAGGATCGTGGGGAGTTTGCAGCCCGATGGTTGGGACCGCCAGAAAATCTCATGTTTGTTCACTGGATCCATTTATTATCTTCAGCTTTCGCTTTATGGCTAAGGTGCTTCAATCATGCTGAAAAGGCAATAGTTGATGGCAACAAAACTGCTCTGGAAAACGTTGTGCGAGAATTTGCTCTTCGGCGACATTCTGGTACTATTCTTTATTCATGGATTGTGTTTTTTAGGCAAGACTGTTAGAGGAGGCAAGCGGATTCCTTGGATGACGAAGCAAACCCACAACATGAATGGTTTCCTGGATGCTTTACAGTTGGCGAATGAGACAAGCACTCAGGTGTATCAGTCTCACTCTTGTCTTCCTCCGACAAGCCTGTTTTCGCAGATGTTACCCAAAACTTCGCTTGGAAAGGGACTTCATCAGAGAAAATGACTTTAGCCCCCTAGTGCCTCAGCAGGCCCACGTCCCTGTATCCTTTGGCAGTTAAATATCGACGTCTGTCCCTGATGTTTTTTCTTGAGAGAACTGGCTTCTTTCTGCCCACCTTGACAACCAGCCTTGCTCGCATGATTCTGCCGCCTCACAAGTGCTGTGCAGATGGCACTACTCACGCCACCTGGCCTGCTAGCCAATTACGCTGAGGGCAAGCTCTGCACTGGCTGTAGCACCGATGTTCCGAAGCGAGAAACACTGTATAGAGAACGGTCTTAGGCGCTTGCTGTCGACTCTTTGCCTTTGTGCAGTGCGCTGGAGACTTTTGTTGCAAAGCATGGAACCCATCTCTCCCTTGAATTCCTTTGATGATAGTGATAAGATTGTTGACTGAGGTGCAATCTTTCTAGCTACTGCGATACTACTCGCTACTTCTTCCCCTGTTAGGCCAGTTTTGATGCAGTGCAATGATGACTGCACGTGTTTCTTTAGGAGATAACCATCGTATGGGGTTTCAATTTTATTTTTTTTTATGTAATTGTTGAACAGAAAGAGTTTGGTTTACAATGAGGGCCAAGCACCAGCCTCCTTTAAAGTGTCCGAGTGGTTGATTTTTTACTTAATCATGACAGATTGATCTCCCCCTGTCCTCATCAACACCCAAAAACCTGTGTTAATGGGAAATCACGAAATGATGTTGCTGGTCTTTTAAGCAATGAAGTTGAAAGTGTTTTGGGGGGAAAAAAGTTCATTTTTTGGGCAACTATTGCCCTTTTGCAATTAATTGCTGTTAAGCTGATCACTCTTTAAAACTTTTGGAGTATATAAAAATTTGCCATTAAAAAACCTGATAAAGGACTTTGTAAAAATTAACATTTGTATCTTCCCCAAAAATTTTTTGGCCATGACTGTATTTAAGACATCTGACTTTAATGCAGGTAACGATTGATTAGGAGATCTAAATGGGCTGTAGGAACCCGGACTCTAATAGTTGGGAGGGGATCAAAAATTTTTCTCTCAGCAAAATGCAAATAAATCTGTATAATTTATACAATTTGATTTTTTGGATTTTATTTTGGTTAATCTCTCAATGTCGAGAGAGAGAGATAGAGAGAGAGGGAGAAAAGAGAGGAGATCGCAAGGGGGAAATTTTCCCATCCTTTTTGATTTTTTTCACAAATAAACATAATTGTATTAACCAAAAATTAAACCAATTAATTTAATTTTAATTTAATTTAACAAAACAGACTCTGAATCACATAGATAGGTAAAAGTATTAATAAGTTATTTCCACATAAATTTACATATGTCAGGTTTTAAAAATGGGGATCTGCCATAGAGGTCAAAAAGGCTGGTGCCCGAAAGGTAAGGCATGGTCCTGGCTGTCATTAAACGCCTAAGCCCCTGCTTCATCAACAGATCATTTTGCCTCCTTGACAAAAGGCGAATTGTGATGCTTAAGAGGTTAAAATAAAATTTTTAATAAGTTTCTAAAGTCCTTCATTTGTTCCTAACAGGGTCGGGTAGATTTCCTGCAGCTTATGTTGGATGCAAGAGTAGAAGATGGCAGCAGTCTGAACAAAGAGCAAAAAGGTATATAGAATTGAATTGCTTTGAATATCTCTTCATTTTTCTACACTGTAGATGTTCAGAAATGGAAAGAAGAACTAAGATGTTATAAATACCGTATATAAACTTAGTGATCCGTTTATTATGAAGAGCACATATACTTTATCAGTCCATAATGTACCTATCCACATATTCTAAAGCCCAACATTGTACTGTACATTGAGAGGCTGAAATAAGACCTAGTCCTTGATTAAGATTATGATTTATTACCTGTACATGACTGTACAACAACCTTCCACTCAGCTCCAGCATTCAATAGCCATTTGTTTTTGTCCTGTGGTCCACTTGCTGAAAAAAGGTTTTACTTATACTCACACCAGTGATTTGCACGTCCACCTTCTAAGTTCCGGAGATCATGTTACCATTATTATTTTAAAAGGACACTGCCATCAGAAAGGAATATTTTTGTTAAAACTAATACTCATGGAAAACTTTGTTTTTGAATATTTGACAATATGATTTCTATTTCGACAGTCCTATGCAATTAAAAATTACATATAAAATATTTTCCTTCTCTAGCTGAGAGAATTTTTGTTTGGCAGGGCAGACTAGTCTCACTTTACTTTAGCTCATACTTACCCACTCTGCCTGGTCATCAGGGAGACTCCCTGAAATAACGGAGTCCTCCCGAGCTCCCTGAAGAGTTGGTAAATCTCCCGCTATGCTAGGTTTGCCACCAATCTGGTAAACCACTGACAGAGATGGTTTTACTGCCAGGTGGTCAGTGCTGGCATTTTATTTGTAACTTTTAGAATACATTCTTGGCATGCCTAATAGAATATGTTCACACGGCTTATTTGGAAGCTGATTTTTCAACATCCAAAACAGCATCAAAACCTCGCCTGAAGCACGCTTCTTCAGAAGAGGTTTTGGACGAGGTTTTCACACATACAAATTAGGCAAAAACCGTGCAAAGAAACACGCCACGCATTATAAGCACTAGTGCAGCATATATGGCTCAAAAGGGGCCGAACAGTCACAAGTTGACAATGTTTGGTCGGTTTTAGCCTAAGGCTATATGGCAGTTATACCACTTTATACACCTTTTTTTTTCTGGATGTGGGTTGCTCTTTAAGTAGTGGTGGTGCCAGGGTAAAGCATCGTGAGATGCTGCCCTGACATCACTTGGTGCATAGGGACCACATTGTAGCTAGGCTCTGAAGGAAATGTGGCGTTACCCAGCTTGGATGCTGGTTAGGAGTTCCAACGTCCAGGAAAGCTGAAGGATACCACATCCCTTATCAGCTTTCCTCCAAAGCTGTTACACAGATGTGAAAAGAGGGCGATGCTTTGTGCAAAAGAGGGCGTGTCATGTAAAACAGGGGGTGTGGCCCACTCAAACCAAGGCTGCAAGCTGCAATTCAAAATCTCCCTGAAGGCCACTTACAAAAGTTGGCAAGTATGCTTTAGCTGCTATTTATCTACAAAGTCTCATTACAAATAGTAGGTAATGGCATAATGATTACTCTATTGTTCTCAATATATACTTGAAAGGAAAATATGGCTATCTTTTTCTGCAATAAGGGGGGTAATTGCTTATAAAATGTACACTTCTCAGACATAGCCAACTAGAAAGCACCATTAACCCCTTAAGTACCAGGCCTGAACAAGCCATAATGACCAGCTCATTTGTTCAGTTTCTGCCTCCCTGCATTTCAGCAGTCATAACTTTCTTATTCTTTAAGTGACTCAGTTACATGAGGACTTGTTTTATGCAGAAGAAATTTTTATTTTTTGAGGGCGTAGTTTGAGATTATATATAAATTACTAGCAACATTTAGAAAAAAGTTTTTGCAGTGTGAACAGAAAAAAAAGTGTCTTTCTGCATTTTTTTTACACCATTCACATTTCACACTAAAAACCTGTTAGCTTAGTTATAATATGTGTAGGTTGTTTTTTTGTGTAATATATGCAAAATAATTTTTTTATTAAATATTTATTTTTATCCTATAATTTATTTTATTTTCTACTTTTTTTTACTTTTTTAATCCCATTAAAAGTTAACTATTTAACACTTTTTTTAACATTTAATAATGTATTAGCATATTCATGTATGCTAACACATTACCTTCTGTGTCAGTATGACAAAGGCTACAGCCAGGGCAGCAAACAGTGTGCCCTGACCGCAGGCTTGCTATACAGACAGCCCTGTGGCTATTCTAGGTCCCCAGGGCTGACTGTACAGACTTAATGCCATGTCCTACTGGTCACGATAATCTGTTCACTAAGGGTGACATGTATAAATCCTGGCGCTGACAGGCCAGTGCTAAATAGTTTTTAAGGTAGTATAGACTGTACCAGAATGTATGAACCTGTTCTTCTGCAGGTCATACATACAGGTATATTGTAGTGCAAATATGACAAGTCTGGCTCAGGCAGACCTGGTCTGGCTATTATAACCTTTATGCGCCTAGGTTTGGCGTCCCATATTCATAAATATTTCTAATCCTATGAATGCGGTGTGACACGCGTTCAGAACACCCCCAAATCTTTGGCGCATTAAAAAGTGTATTTGGCGCTTTACAAAGGCACTTATTGCAGCAAAGTTTGGAGTACGCCTGTTCATACATTGTTTTTGGCTCAAAGTACACCAGAAAACTGGTGCAGCCCCATTCATACATCTCGCCCTAAGTGTACTTTACATTTTTGCCATTAAAGGACATTCTGAAAACCCACTGTGCTTTTCTTTACAGCGCTAACAGATTTAGAGATTATGGCTCAGTCTATTATTTTTATACTGGCTGGATTTGAGACCACAAGTAAGACATTAACTTTTGCATTCCATAATCTGGCCACTCACCCAGATGTTCAGAAGAAACTACAGGAGGAGATTGACTCATATCTTCCTGATAAGGTGGGGAAAAGATTGTTGACTGTATATTTAATCTAACTTATCTAATATTCTTATCTTATCCTTGTAATAACCACACAGGCTAATCCCTTTCTTCTAAATGCAGGTGGCACTTTATTTTAGGACTGTGTATCAAGAATGTTGATTTAAACCCTATTTAAAAAGCAGCGGTCATTCATAGGGACCCATAGCATTATGAGATGGGGCCCCTCCACCTAGTGTAAATAAACAGTAGCATAAGTAGCAATAATTAAAGGTATAAATAATACCGCCATATATCACAAAACCCACACAGTAGTGCTGGAGACCAGAAAGCCACCAACTACTTGTTCCCTACAAAAAAGAACAGTGTTCTTGTACCTGAGTGCTCCCTCTGGACCACTGGGCCCCACAGCAGCTGTTATGGCAGCCAATGCAAGAGTTACACGCATGTTACAGGAGCTTTCCACCTACGAAAATGGATAAAATGACAGTGCACTAGACATGTGTAAACTTTGCAAAGCATATTGTTTTATATTTCAGCTCCAAAAATATATTGGGCACTGTAGTCAGTAATTTATTCACATACAGACATATTGAGATCAATGTTTTGGAGGACATCATGGTTTGTGTTAGGTTCCCTTTGGAGCTTCCATCACAGATGACGGAACAGAAAACTTGAAATTACAATGTTGGTGTGGGCCGAGCTGTACTGATAGATTTGTATATGTTAAATTAACATTACTATTCAGGTACAGATGTAATACAAAAGTTACAATTCTATAATGATCCCGCATTGTTGGCTACACTGTGTAACCTATCTCCACCAATAACTCATGTATTATTATTCATTTTCACCTATTTTTAGGCTAACCCCACATATGACATATTAATGCAGATGGAGTACCTAGATATGGTAATTCAGGAGACTCTCAGAATGTACCCACCAGCAGGAAGACTAGAGAGGGTTTCAAAGGAAACTGTTGAGATCAATGGTGTCACCATACCAAAAGGGATAGTCTGTTTGATCCCAACATATGTTCTGCACAATCACTCTGAATTCTGGCCTGAACCAGACGAATTCCGACCTGAAAGGTAATTTAAGCCACTGAAAATTTAAGAAAATTACTTTCCAACTGTGGATTACATCAAGGGCAGTGTTACTTTTTTATCTTCTCAGGTGTATCATTTTTGGTGAACAGTAATAATATGGCCATTTAGTATATCATTATATACTAGTGTTCCTGTTTCTACTATTGATGGTTGAAGAAGTGCAGCAAAGCCACATTATCATGAGGATGTGAACATGAATATTACTGTTAATAAGTATAACACAACGAACTAAAAACTTAAATACATGCCAATGGAAAGAACATTTAACAAACTCAATTTTGTATGAAACCAAAGCAATGGATGGGACTGCTCTGTCAGGTTTCCCCCATTTCCCTTCAGAGAAAAACCTTTAATTATATATTTTATTATAATATATTATTTTTATATATAAATTTTTATATAATTTTTAATAAAATTTTATATTTATATTATATTGTGGCGGACCGGTACATTAGTTGCCTGTTTTGCCACGGGGGAGATATACCAGAGGTATATGGGGATATGCGCCCCCAAGGAGTGTGGCCCTTTGGGGAATTGGAGCCAGTTATGTATTGTAACCCAATAAATGGCTGGCAAAGGTGTACTTAGTTTGGCTTTTCACCGTTTTTGGGGGCGGCTCTTATTGGGAGTAACAAAGTTGGGGGGGTCTATCCCCATGTGCCCCCCCTTTCCCGGTCTTCTGGTTCCCCCCAGGTATTGGGGGCATCGGACACCTATTAACCCCTTCCTGACATTGGGCGTATTCATACGCCTAGCGGGAATGACTTCCCGCAAAAGGAGTATCTACCCGCCCTGGAGATCGCCGGGTTGCGGGGCGAGCCGCGCGCGTCGCGGCATGGAACCAGGGTAAATTACCGCTGGCTTCAGCCCCCTCCCCCGGGCCGGGGTGAGCCCGGCCGCGGGGGAAAAACGCTCATTAACCCCAGCCTTCTGGCCGCGATAAAGAGCCGCAGGCAGGAGGAGTGAGCTCCTTTGCCTACATCGGGGAGGCAAGGGGGGCCAAAATGCGCCCCCGCCCTACCAGACTCCCCCGGATCTGTCTGATGCATCCGGGTATCTGTGACGTCACCCATGCGCCCCACAATGCATTGTGGGCATGGTGTCCACTAGAGTTCCATGGCATCTAGCACAGCCAGTAACGCTGTGCACAGATCGCCTCTCAAAACAGCAATCTAATGATTGCCTTTTCCCCTTGGGGATTTGCAGTTACAAATCCTCACTGGGGCAAAATTAAAAAAAATGTGAAAAGTAAAAAAAAAAAGTAAAACACAAACAAAAAATAAATTAAAACACAACATACACTGCCCTTTTCCCCCTTTACAAACGCCAAACGCCCAAAAAAGATCAAAAATTAATAAGTACCCATATTTGGTATCGCCTGCGTGCGTAACGAACCCCCCTAAAATCTTTCACGTTAATTAACCACTATGTGAACGCCGAAAAAAACAAGAAAACAAAAAACAGTCACAGAATTGCGATTTTGTGCATCCTGCAATCACCATTAAATGAATAAAAAGCGATCAAAAACTCATATAAACGCCAAAGTGTAATACCAATTAAAACGTCAGTTCATCCCTCAAAAAAAAATTCTTACACGTCTCTGTATACGGAAAAATAAAAATGTTAGTCTCTCAGAAGACAGCGATGCATAAATAATTCTTTAACACAAAAAAAACACTATTTTTTTTTTTAAAGTGCTCTCCAAATTAAAAAAACTATATAAATAGGGTTCGCCATAATCGTAACGACCTGTGAGTAACAAACTGGTCATGGATACTGCAACGTCGAGTGCTGTGGAAAAATATAAAATAAAAAACACTACTAAGGATTGTGCAGTAATTTTTCTTCACCCTTCTTTCCAAAAAACCGATTTAAAACTATCAAAAAGTCTGGTCCCCCAAAAAAAGATACCAATAAAAACTTCAACTCATCCCCGCAAAAACAACAAGCCCCTACAACAGCTCCGTACACAGAAAAATAAAAAAGCTTATGGCTCTCAGAACTATGGCGATCAAAAAGTGTTTTCCATTTTTAACTAAAATTGTTTTATATGTGTAAAAGCGTAAAACATAAAAAAAATACAAATTGGGTATCGCTGTAATCGTAATCGACCTGCTGATAATACTACATGTCAGCTATACTGCACGGTACCGCCCTGTGAAAAATAAAAAAACTACCAGGAAGTGCTGTATATTGTGCAAAATCCTCACAAAAAACTAATAAAAAGTGGATCAAAGCGGCAATATGCCTCTCCCATAATTGGTACTGAATAAAAACGTCAACTCATCCCACAACAACAAGCCCATAATCACTCCGAATACAGAAAACTGAAAACGTATGGCTATCAGAACATGACTACATAAAACGCAATTGTTTTTATAGACCTTTTTACTATGTTGTAAAAGTAATAAAACATAAAAAAACTATATAAAATCTATATCATTGCAATTGTACCGACCCCCATAGTAAAGATATCCATTCTTATACACTGCACGGAGCCACAGGCGAACGTTGTAAAATTGAAGCCCAAAAAACAATGGCGAACTGCGTTTTTCCCCTCTTTTTCATAGCCACATGCAAAAAAAAAAAAAAAAACTTTGGTACAGCTGTGCACCAAAAATGCACAATACAGCCATAGATGATATCTATGAGGCGTGCTGAATAAATTATGGGGTGACTTCTGGACGTTTCCACCTTTCTGTATTTTGGGGGCTATGTAAATTGCGACTTGTGCCCCACCAAAATCCTATCTGCGTTCCAAAAGTCCAAGTAACACTCCCTCCCTTATACCGCCCTTCCATGTGCGCTCAAACAGCAAGTTTACAACCCACATGTAGGGTATTGCTGAACTTGAAGAAATTGCGTAACAAGGTTTTGGTGAGTTTTTTTTTTTAACAATCTTTGTTAAAAATTATAATTTTTCAGCTAAAATTGCAGATTAAATTGGAAAAAAAAAAAGTTTTGTTAAAATTTTCACGAGCCTAAAACGCTAAAAATTTGTTGTGACACAGCACCCCTTTGGGGTCGATATGCTCACACACCCCTGGATATATTCCTTAAAATGGAGTGTAGTTTTTCCCAATTTGGTGTATTTTTTAGGTGGAGTTTATTAATTTTTAGCACCTTAAGGGTGTCCGCAAAATTGAAATGGCCCCTAAATATAAAATCTAATGGAAAATGAGGACCCCCAGAAGTCCAGTAGTGGTCCCTCCTCCTTTCTGGAGCTTGTGTTGAGCCAAATAATGCACTAGGGCCACATATGGGATAATCCCTGAAAACGGCGGCAGAATCTGGGAATCAATATTAATTTGCATTTCCCCTGATCACATTTAACCGTATTCTTGTGAATAATCAAAAAATTGAAAATCGCAAAAAAATAAAATTTTGAAACTTCCTTCCACTTTGCTTTAATTCCTGTGAAACACCTAATTGGTTAATAAACTTCCAAAATGCAGTTTTGAATACTTAAGGGGTGTATTTCTTTAGAATGAGGTCCATTTATGGGGGTAATCTAACATACAGATCAAATCAAATCACGTTAGAAACTAGGACTGGTCCCTAAAAAATGTGTCCTGCAAATTTTGTAGAAAATTTGAAAATTACTACTAAATTTCTAAAGCCCCCTAATGTCGTAAAAAAAAAAAAAGACATTTAAAAAATTAGGCCAAACTACAGCAGACATATGGTAGATGGCTAGTAATAACTATTATTGAGTGAGAATAACTATCTGTCTTACATGCAGAAAATTTTAAGTTTAAAATTGGTAAATTTTTCACTTTTTTCCACGAATTTTTGATTATTTTTCACAAATAAACAAGCATTTTGTGGACCACAAATTCTTACTATCTTAAAGTATAATGTGTCACGAGAAATCAATCTCAAGAATCACATGGATTAGGTTTAAAGGTCAAAAAGATTATTCTCACATAAAGTGACACATGACAGATTTCCCAAAAAATGGGCTCTGTCAGAGAGGCCAAAACTGCTCCGCGTAAGGGGTTAAAAGGCCTCCTACTACCAGGAATCGGGGGCGTGGTTGCTGGCCCCAGAACCTGGAGCAGCACTGTAAGCAGGAGACAGAGGCTCAGGCCCCCAGAGGCTTTGGAAGAAGCCGGGACCCAGTGAGAGACGGAGAAAGTGGTTTGGTGAGACTGACGTTAGGTCCTGTTCACATGTGAGAGAGTGACTCATTACACATGTATAGTTAGTGGCCAGACGGCCGAGGTTTTGATTTATGTTTTTTTCTGCTATATACTGTGGCCTCAAAAAGCTGGTTGAGGCCAGTGTTAAACGGAAGACCTGTGACAGTGTCCATCGTCTTACCAAGGACGTGCAATCCAGCGAGCTGATGACCCCCGGGCAGCCGAACCAAGATGGTGGCCAAATAGTGATGGAGTCTTACAATATATGATATATATATATATATATATATAAATAGTTATAATCTCAAAGAAAGAAATGGCAGGCATCCCAGTCATCATAAAGTTTCAAAAGAGCAAAAAAGTTACTTTAATTCCCACATGTTTCACAAGACCAACGTTTCCGCTCTCTCACCGACCATTTTTCAAGTAACAATAGTGATACAAACAGAGTAACACTCAACCGGCCACTTTATTAGTAGTACACCATGCAGAAAAGGTTGGACCCCCTTTTGCCTTCAGAACTGCCTCCAATACTTCGTGGAATAGATTCCACAAGGTGTTGGGCAATAGCAGGACGATGCTCAATTGGTTACCAAGGGGCCCAAAGAGTGCCAAGAAAATATTCCCATCACCATGACCCACCACCACGCACCAGCCTTACGCGATGATACAATGCAGATGATCCATGCTTTCATGTTGTTGACGAGGCCAATTCAGACCCACCATCCCGAATGTCGCAGCCGAAATCGAGACACAATCAGACCATTCAACGTTTTTTTTTCCAATCTTCTAATGTCCAATTTCGATGACTGGGGCAAATTGGAGCCTCAGTTTTTCCTGTTTCTTAGCTGAAAGGATGGCCCCCGTGTGTTCATTCTGCTGCTGAGCCCATCTGCCTCAAAGTTCGCCGTACTGTGCGTCAGAGACATGCACTTCTGCCTACCTTGGGATATTGTAACGGTGGCTATTTGAGTCACTGTTGCCTTTCTATCAGCTCGAACCAGTCTGCCATCCTCCTAATGACCTCTGGCATCAACAACGTGCATCTCCGCCACAGGACTGCCGCTCACTGAATGTTTTCTTTTTCAGGACCATTTTTTTTTTACCCCCCTCTGTAACCCTAGAGCTGATGGTTGTGCGTGAAAATCCCAGGTAATCAGTAGTTTTTCTGAAAACACAGACCACAGCCCTTCTGGCACCAACAACCATGCCATGGTCAAAGGCACTCTAGTAATCACCTTTCTTCTCCCATACTGAGCTCGGTTTGAACTGCAGGAGATTGTCTTGACCATGTCTACATGCCTAAATGGCACTGAGTTGCCGCCATGTGATGGCTGATTAGAAATAAGTGTTAACTGAGCAATTGGAAACATGTACCTTATAAAGTGGCCGGTGAGTGTATATACAAGAACAATCAATAATTAATCATTATACAAATTGTTACACAATTATCAATAAATACACAGTGCAGAATCAAAATCTCAATCAAAAAAGTGCAAAGTTTTTTGATTGAGATTTTGATTCTGCACTGTGTATTTATTGATAATTGTGTAACAATTTGTATAAGGATTAATTATTGATTGTTCTTGTATATATACTCTGTTTGTATCACTATGTGTCACTTGAAAATGGCTCGGTGAGAGAGCTGAAACGTTGGTCTTGGAACATGTGGGAATAAAGTAACTTTTTTGCTTTTGGACTTATGATGCCTGGAGTGCTGCCGCATGCGCTTTCATTATCTTTCTTGATTTAAATAACTTTGGAGCTCCCTTGCCGGGAGTTTTTTTTGGCTGGCACCCTGCAAGTAAGTCTTTTTTGAGGAGGTGCTGCTGGTTTTCTTGAAATTTTATATCCAACATTGGGCATTTATTATATAATCCACATACTTGCGATAATAGTATCATATATGTTGCATGTAGTAGCATGTATGTTGCCTTTTTGACAACTTGGCCAAGAATTCACAATGTCCAAAATTCACTCCATAAGGTAGAAAGGATTGCAGTCTTACAGGCAGGTGTTCCGTTACACAGAACCTTACTGGCACCAGGACGTACTCATACATTTTGTGTCAGAAAGGCCATGTTCACACGGCTTAAAACTGAACATATTTCAGTCCGTAATTACGCGCCGGAGTGCGCAAATTACGGCGAATACGTCTAAATTCATAACGTAATTCCACAGTTTCTCATATAGAACTATGGATTACGCTCCACCCCTCTCCTGCTCGGCGAATAAGAATAAGTGACAAGTGATACCACGCGTATAACGCGCTGCTGGTAATGCAGTCTATGGGCTGGCGAGGCGTGGCCGGCCCCCCCGCTCCTGCCCCCGCCACATACCCTTAATTGCTGGCGTAATTACGTCCCGCCGATTAAAGGGGTTGTCACACTACACATGATTGCTTTTTATGTTAAAGATCATGCAAAAACAATTACTTTGCAATATATGTCCCATTAACATTGTCCCTACCTATTTCTGAGATATCCCGCTTGTCTGTATGGTCTCATCCGCTCCTCAGTTGCTAAATCTACAAGACCTGTTTATCTCTCCTGATAGGCTGCCAGGCACTGATTGCTATAGCTACAGACCTGGCTTACTACTGCAGCCCTAGTAGAAGCCAGTAAACACGCCCTCTGAATTCAAAATGATACCAAGAAAAGAGGACTGAGTGAGATGAATCATGTAGTTGATACAACCTTTAAGCCGTGTGAACCTAGCCTAAAGGGTTAATTTGCAAAAATTTGAAAAAGGACTTTTTTTTTTTTTTTACACTTCACAAATGACTTTCTACTTTGTGTTGCTCTATCACATTTAAGTTTGTGGCTGCAACATTTAAAAATGAAGAACAGTACATCTTAGTGAGTACAGTATACACTATTCCTGGGCCAAGACTGCCGCTTCGATACGTGTTTGGTCAATATCAGGAGACGATCAAATCCTCCTGACGAAGGTGGACAAAGCGTGCGTCGCGATGGCAGTTTTGGCCCAGGTTTCGTTTATACTCACTAAAATGCAATATTTTAAACAACCAGAGTCTGTGTGGGCAAGCAAATTGGTAAAAAAAAAAAACAAATAGTGTAAAGCCCTCTTACCATGGTTCTGTATTTCATTTTTCATCTCTGCCTTCCAAGAGCCATAACATTATCAATTTTTTTTGTGTATATAAGAGGTATGACAGAAATAAATGCAGGAACCGCAGACCATAGAAATAAAGTGCTCTGTGGAATGGTTCTAAAACCCTCTAGTAAACAGAATAGTAACTCTACAACATTCCTATTTTTAGTCTAGATATAATGGTGCCGCACACCTCTTGTGGTTCGGGTGCTCAGTGGAAAGGCAAATAGGCTGTAATCAGAGCTGTTATTACAGAATTATGGGCCCCTGGGGATCCAGGGTATGTTTCTTGTATTCCTGGGACAAACATACACCTCTTGGGGCCCCTATACTTGTGGGGCCCCTGGGCAACTGCCTAGTGTGCCAGATGGAAAAGATGACCCTGGCTGTAATCCAGTGTGTAGAGAATCCACAGCACTACTTTATGAATTGAAGTAAAGTAAATTGTATTTATTCACAGATACTTAGTACAAATAGTTATCAGCTCTCCAATTATGCAGTATGCATAGAGGAAATGAAGATATTCCCACGGTCCAACGTTTCGGCCGAAACAGAGGTCCTCACTCCTACCATCTAGGTCCCTGATAAAGGCCTAATTCGGGCAAAACATTGGATGGTGGGAATATCTTCATTTCCTCTGGACATACTGCATAAATGGAGAGTTGATAACTATTTGTACTACATATCTGTGAATAAATAAAATCTCCTTTACTACAATTCATAAAGGAGTGCCGTGGATTCTCTACACAGTATTTGTTTAGTATATGATGAAAAGGGATTGTGCGGACAAAGGGTAACTTCTATTGCTTTTCTCCAGGTTCAGTAAAGAAAATAGAGCAAACCATACTCCATACACCTTTTTGCCATTTGGAGATGGACCAAGAAATTGCATAGGGATGAGATTTGCTCTGTTGAGTATGAAAGTGGCCATCACAGCTATCCTCCAGAACTTCACCTGTCGACCATGTAAAGACACACTGGTGAGCTAATGCAAATTTAACATGCATTTTTTTTCTAGATTTATTGCTTTTCTATCCCTATCATTTATCTAAGAAATATGTTTTTCCTTCCTGCATGGATAGTTAGACTATTATACCTGCAAATTTAACAAGCTTTCAGCATTAGCTGCGTTCAGGCCGCCACAGCAACACATAGCATTTACTTATGCAGTTTGATAAAAACTCTTGTATCCTGAGATAAGCATTGGCTTGTTTAGCGACCACACAGCTGCAAAAAAAAAAAAAGTGAGTACGTCTTAAAGAAAGTTTCTACATAAACATAGAAAGGGATTCTTTACTGTAAGAGCCGTGAGACTGTGGAACTCTCAGCCAGAGGAACTTGTCATGATAAATTCAATAAGGGTATGTTCACACGGCGTAAATTTTGGCGTGCATTTCGCCGCGGATTTGCGCTTTAATACGGACGAGATGTGCGCTGAAATTACGGTAATCCATAGTACTCAGAGAACTATGGATTACGCCTCCTCTCCCCGCTCCTACAGTACGATCGTATTGTACATGCGGGGAGATAAGTGACATGTCAATTATTCGCAGTGAATACATGCCGCAGGAGTACGCGCGAGCTCCCGAAAGACACGTTGTACTGCGACGCGTACTATACGCACCGCAGTACATCATGTGAACATACCCTAAGGGTTCAAAAATGGTCTG
Organism: Phyllomedusa bahiana; assembly: GCA_025379985.1. Lineage (NCBI taxonomy): Eukaryota > Metazoa > Chordata > Amphibia > Anura > Hylidae > Phyllomedusa > Phyllomedusa bahiana. The sequence goes on along the minus strand of JAODAL010033635.1, from coordinate 7,913 downwards.
GATGCATTTCTAGAGTGTAATAATATAACAAGTTATAGTGACTAGGATTCTGGAGAAGGGGTGTAGATCCATGAATTTATTCTGATTGCCAGATTGGAGTCAGGAAGGAATATTTTCCCTAAAATGAGGACAATTGGCTTCTACCTCATGGGGTTTTTTTGCCTTCCTCTGGTTCAACACTGAAGCACAATAGGCTGAACTGGATGGACGTCTGTCTTTTTTCGGCCTTACAAACTACGTAACTATGTGAAATGACCTGAATTGTTGCATTGATTACTAATAAAATGGAGTCTGATTGTTTTGTAAGTGATACAAACACAATCTAACTAAACTAACAGCACACAGACAGTTCTCTGTTAGGCTATGTTCACACAGAGTAATTTCGGGGCGTACAGTACGTCCTGGAATTACGTCGGTGTTCGGGAGCTTGCGCCAATTGGTGCGTATTCCCACGGGGCGGTGGGGGGTGGGAGGGAGGAGTGGCTGGTACCATAGACGGTCATACTCGTGGCGCATCAGCGCAGTGAATAAATGACATGTCACTTATCTCCCCGGCCCTACAATTCGATCGTATTGTGCGCACCGGGAGAGGAGGCGTAATCAATAGTTCTCTATGAGTGGGGCGCATTTTGCTTGTAGTAGAGCGCAGTATGCTCCAAATACGCGGCGAAATGCGTCCCAATTTAAGCCGTGTGAACATAGCCTTACTGTTCATATTTTTTTTATTAAGCACATTTACATTACATACAAAAAAAGTATGTGAACATCTGTATTAAAGACTTCAATAATCAAAATCAAGGACATGAGATTGAAAGTGGGGGTTTCACAGGTGCCTTACCCATGAAATAACATAGTCAAGATTCACATAGCCGGCTCTTCACAGACAGGCTCCCACTTCCTGGGTGATCTGTGGGCAGTTCTACATAGTGATGACTTAGCTCTGGTTTTCGTCCCCATCTTCCCCATATACTTTGAATGTTTATTCAATATGCTTAAACAGAAAAAGAAAAACAACGAACTTTGGTTTTAAAGTTTACAAATTGCTTTGTCTAAAGGCCCGGGATAAGTCAAAAACCACTTTTTTTTTAGAAATAAAGGTTGTCTCACAACACTGTTTTCACTTACCCAGTCCCATTTCAATAAATTTCGGGGGCGTGTTTACTGGCTTCCACGGGGCTTCAGTAGAAAAAAAAAGGGTCTAGCTAAAACAACCTTTCAGGGGCAGCCTACAGTAGAGATCAAACAGGTCTGTAGCTATAGCGACCTGGGGAGCGATGCACCCATACCAAAGGGAACTCAAATACTGGGACACTTAATGGACATTATTGAAAAAGTGCTTATTTTTGCAAGATTTTTAACAAAAAAAGCAATCCTTGTATTGAGACAATCCCTTTAATGCAGAAATCCAAGTAATTTCAAAAGAGGTTGTCTACATTGGCAGTTGGTTCAATATTTGTATGGGTTTGTGGGGAAAAGACAGACGACAAAGTTGTATGAGAAATATTAGTTGATAAAAAAAAAAAAGTAGTAAATTTGTCATGTAGCTCTAAGGGTTTTAAATTACTTTGAGTTAGCTTCCATACTGCCATCCCTGTTTTGCTTACACCCGGGGGGGGGGGGGGGGGGGGGGGGGGGGGGTGGCATAGAATGTAAAGAGAGGCTTACCTTTAAGATGGTCACAGACAATATACTTGCAGTAAACAGGATGAACTTTATTCTTCTTTACTACATTGGCACTATATACACTGGCAGAACAAACAGGTTGCAGAACAAATTTAGCTGCAAAATACAGTTTGAGAATGGTCCTTATACTGGGACAGGAACCATGACACGTCGTAATGTGGAGTTGTGGAACTTGGGAGGGAGATTACTTCCTGGCACAGTCTGCCCTACCTAGGATTTTTACAAAAAGATTTCTTGTTTGTGATACAATTCAGGCAAAAATTAATATGTCTATAAGCCCATCAGATATGATCTATGTGCATATAAAGGTCAGTAAAAGAATGGAGAGACTGATAAATCAAATTAATGTTCTATTATTTTGACATTTCACAGTATATTATTTTTTTTTAACAGATCCCGATGGAGCTTAGTGCTCAAGGTTTCATGGACCCGAAAAAACCAATTGTACTAAAATTTGTATCCCGGGCTACAGATGATGAATGAGCAACAGGATACAGATGGTTCTATATAGCAAACGAAGTTTAGACTGCAGTTGTGTATTTTTGCTATTTTCTAATCAAATACATTTTAAATGGACTTGATTTATATTGTTTGTACATATGAATGTTAGTTTCTATACTTCCTTATGCTAGCTATGTCTCACTACAAATATATGTATGCTCAGATACTTATTACATGTACCCAGTAGATAGGTATTACCTTCCTCATGTTTGCAGTGGAGGAAGCCAGTTCACAGAATATCCATATCTACTTCTCCTTTGCGTACAAAGTACCTTGAAAAACCACTGGTTGTTTGTAGGAGAAGACTATCGAGCCATAGGATAATTTATGCTATGCTTTTGGCACGATCCTATCCCAAGGTACAAAGTAATTAGAGCAGCTAAATGCTCTATAAACAGCATCTCTACACATCTTTTCCTTCAGACAAAAAGATTGGGAACATTCTCATGGTTACATTGTCCTTAGTGCAATAATCTACAAATAGGAGAACTGGACCATCCTTAACCTGGCAAAGGCTTTACGATAAGGGGTTCTTTTCCAAATTTTTTTACATTTTGAGAAAAAAGTTATACAAACAGAGGGACCAACAGGGCCCCGGAGAGGTTCAACAGAAATTTGACAATGATGTACCATGTATATGATCATCATTTTGAAACAATTCTCATTTAACAAGTGATACAGAAAGATAAAGATTTGCACAGAGGACAATGGACTGTTTAGGAAGTCAAATAAATTGTTAGATGTGCAGAATCAACATTTCACGTTTCCCGAGAAGACAACTTCAATAGATGATGGATGGCTTCTCTCTGGAGGATCAGAGGACCACGGCATATATATCATTTGGATAGAGAGAATTCCAGGATTTCAAAGTTTATCACAAGCAAGCCTATAAGGAAACATAATAACAGAAAAAAATGGTCTCTGGTTGATTCCCCGTAGCCCAATCACAACAGTATCAGCAGCATGGTGAGTAATTTCCCAATCCAAGCTATTCGACATATCCCTGAGGTTCCTAAGGGGGGAAAGCCAGGGATCCAGGCATAACCAGTAATGTGAAAAAAAGAGGAACAGTTGAGAAGTTAGGGAAACAGGGACAGGAGGAGATGGGAGGACACATACAATATACATATAAATACTCATGGTTGAAGTGAACAACCGGCACGCTGTCGAGACAGACATTTCAGTAAATGAGTGAACACAAGCCTCCATTCTCAAGGAATCAAAGGGGTTCCTGCCAACTGGTTTTCTAGATAGGTAAAACAGTTCTTAGGTTTTATTTGTATGTGTGTTGAAAAGATAGCGATAAAGTAGACCACGTATAAAAAAAATTGCTTAGCTTTCCTCTATGTTTGGATAGCTGTTTCCAATACATCCAAACGATATGACATAGTTTATCTAAAAACAATTGCATAGACGGAGGGTCGGGGTTTATCCAATAATGTAAGATCGTTTTTATAGCCGCTAAAGTATAAAACCAAAGTCAATTTTAGGCTATGGGTTTATAGACATAATCTGGAGGAAGGATGCCAAAAATGCCGCAGGTCATATCATCTGGGTATGATGGAAGTATGTGTGTGACTACAAAACTCCAAAACTCCTTAATTTTAAGGGTAGGTTAATTTAAACATTGAGACATAGAATATCAAAAATAGATCGAGATAGAAATATCCAAAAAATCCAGAAAATCATCCAGAAAAATGATATAAATTTATTAGCATTTTGCAGTGAGAAATAAGTATTTGATCCATCTGGCAAACAAGAATTAATACTTGGTGGCAAAACTCTTGTTGGCAAGCACAGCAGTCAAACTTTTTTTGTAGATGATGAGGTTTACGCACATGTCAGGAGGAACTTTGGTCCACTCCTCTTTGCAGATGATCTCTAAATCATTAAGATTTTGAGACTGTCGCTTGGCAACTCGGAACTTCAACTCCCGCCATACGTTTTCTATGGGATTAAGGTCTGGAGACTCACTAGGCCACTCCATGACCTTAATGTGCTTCTTTTTGAGTCACTCCTTTGTTGCTTTGGCTGTATGTTTTGGTTCATTGTCTTGTTAATTTCCTGTTGGAGGGAAGGAGGTTGTCACTCAAGATTTTATGGTACATGGCTCCATCCATTCTCCCATTGATGCGGTGAAGTAGGCCTGTGCTCTTAGCAGAGAAACACCCCCAAAACATGTTTCCACCTCCATGCTTGACAGTGGGGACTGAGTTTTTTGGGTCATAGGCAGCAAATTTCCCCTTCCCTCCAAACACGCAAATTGATTTAATGTTAAAGAGCTCAATGTTTGTCTCATCTGACCACAGCAGCTTCTCCCAATCACTCACAGAATCATCTAGGTGTTCATTGGCAAACTTCAGATGGGCCTGCACATGTGCCTTCTGGAGCAGGGGGTCCTTGCGGGCACTGCAGGATTTTAAACCATTACAGCATAATTCTTAGTGACTGTAGTCTCAGCTGCCTTGAGATCATTACCCAAATTTACCCATGTAGTTTAGGCTGATCTCCACCTTCCCTCTGATCAAGGGTACCCCACAGGTGTGATTTTTGCATGGTGCCCCAATCAATGTCGATTGACAGCCATTTTGATGTCTTCCATTTTCTTCTTTTTTTGCACCAACAATTGTCTCCCTTCTCACCCAGCATCTTACTTATGGTTTTGTAGCCCATTCCAGCTTTGTGCAGGTCTATAATCTTGTCTGTGACATCCTTAGAAAACTCTTTGGTGTTACCCATGTTTTAGCGGTTAGAGTCTGACTGATTAATTCAGTCAACAACTGCATGCCTTAGGAAAGCGCGTGTGTGCGCGAAACAATCGTTGGAGTTGTATGGCCACTGGCCCCGGTCTGCTTTTAATGCCGCTTTTTGAATAAAGGAACTAAAATTGGAATTGGTGAGTGCCACCTTCACTTTGCTTATTTTTTATTGGACTCCAGAAATTTAGGATTATTCACAAATGATAGCAAAAGAGAGTAATTGGAGTTTAGGTGGAGGATAATTTGTGCCTCTGGCCACGTTCTCCATGTGGACATGACCAGAGAGTTGTGTCTAATTTGTTGAGGTAGGTCTGTATATGGCAAATGTAGTAGATTAGTCAGTGAGATGTTTGGTATAAATTGGCCATCTAGGAAAGAATCCAGGAAAAAGTTGGAGTTCAATAACCAGTCACCCACTACCCTCAGTTGCCGCTAGGTTCTATGGCTGAATTTGTGGAAAATTAATTTCCCCATGGGATCGGTGTAGTCCTAAAATAATGAAATGGCTGTCGGTCTGTGCCCCTTCGATATGAATTTCCAAAACATGGCCTCCAGGATTTTTACTTCTTTAAGTCTGAGATACATTGGTAGAGATTGTGGAAGGTATAATAATTTTGGGAAAATAGTAAATTTAATCAAGTTTGCCCTGCCGAAAGGTGGTAAGGTTAGCATGTAGAAAATAATGCTTCTGTTTGTCCTATGAACGGGGTCAATATTGTGTATCAAGTTACATCTGGACTCCCAAATAACTTAAGAAATCCAACTGCCAGTGAAAAGGTTATGCAGGCGACCAGCTCGGAACAAAAGGGCCCTTCAATAGTAGGGAGTCTGATTTTCATTGTTAATTCTGAACCCTGACAGGGAACCATATATGTGGATGTACTTCATGATGCCCAGCAAAGATCTTTCGGGGTTTGAAATATATAACAACACATCATCTGCCATAGCAGATATTTTGAGTTGTCTAGTCCCGATTTGAATACCCTCAAAGTAAGTGACTGTCTCCAAGTGCCACAATAATGGGTCCAATGAGAGGTTGAAACGAAGGGGAGACAAGGTGCAACCCTGTCTCTTCCCTCTTGAGACAGGAACGGGAGTGGGAGGGAGGTTGTGGAGAATTAAGGAAGTAGCAGAATTTGCTTAATTTTATAGGACAAAAATAGAAAAGGCTCCCCAAAACCTCTATGTCTCAAACATGGATTAAGATAGGTCCACGACACAGAGTCGAGACCTGTCCAGGTATTGCCTGACTTATTCCAACTGTAAAGTGTCTATTCTTAAGGAATGCAAGCTGGAAAGACGTTAATAATGGTCCTATCATAGTCTGAGACGGTCCATCAGTATTTTAAAGTAAATAAAATAAATAAAAATAAAAGTACTTTAAAAAGAGTGCCATATACTGTAGTGTATGAATGAGTTGCTACCCGATGAAGTATGTTTACAAAACATGTTGTATATTTTTTATGTTTATTAAAAATCTGAGTTCTATTTATTTTAAAGCCTGTTGGTATTACTCCATGGCGTGGCCATTATTTTCTGGATACGTTGCAAAAACCTGCTTTTCCCATATTTTCCCACTTCCACAAGTGGCCACTAGGTTTACAATTTAAATTCCAATTTTAAGACAGTACCGCAATGATTTAAGGGGTGGAAGTAGAGTAAGTTGCTAACCATCAGCCATCAGGCCTGTCTTATCCATTGGACACGTCCCAGTTTTTCAGTACCAGGCATTGGGCCCCGTGGTCGAATATGGTGATAATAAATGTTGCATGTATAGTAGTGTTATTTGGTAACTGTGTAAAAAATTGAATAGAGCAGAGGGCAAAGTGACACGTTCCCCTTAGCAACCACCTCCAAATTTTTTAAAAATTTTTGGGGAAGGTGGGTGGGGGCCCGGGCGGTAGTAACTTTAGAAAACAATGACCCGGGGAAACGAAGCTTTACTTTGGCCTTCAAGTTATTTCTCACACAGCGACTGTTTTTTCCCCAGCAGGTCGCAACCACACGTGAGGGGGGGATCCCCTTTTAAAACCGCCTCTCCGTGCTACTGCGCTTTTATTTGGTTTTCCCCTTTATTTCCCCTCTGGTGACCTTCCAGCGGTTTTGGTGCTTTTTCCAAGATTTAAAAAAACTGTTTCCCCCGGGAAAGTGGGATTTCATCCCCCTTCCCCGGTTTTTGCTAAAAACTTACAGTTCCTGCCCCTGCGAATGACACCCCAAAATTCGCCCCCCTCGGAAAATTTCTTCACTGGGGGCACACTTTTTTCTCTTCCTCATAGACCCCCAGAATCAACTGGCTGAACACTGACCTCTGCTGCAGCAAACCACTCGCACCCCCCTTTTCCTCCGCCCCCTTCTACCCCCGGCTTGATGTTTCTATTCCCCATTGTCCTATAATAGCCCAGCCTGCCTGACTGTAAAGCCCAAGGCCTCGTTTAAACGTTATTCTGGGACTGATTGGGGCCTTCTGGGCTTTTTTTCGCTGAGTCGGCTCCAACCTCCCAGTAACTACAAATCCACATTTCTCATGAGAATGTGGATTCCTCCCCTTCTCCCCGCTCGGCGAATTCGCCAAAGGGGGGGGAAAAAGGACATGCAATTATTTCGCGTGTACCCCGGAAAAAATTTTATGGGGGGCCCGGGGAGTCCGCCCCCCCTGCCCGGCGGCCGGGGTAAATTCGGGTTTGAAATCCGCCCCGCAATTACGTCGGGAATAACCGTGAACATTTTCCCTTTGGGCAATTCCCCATGGAAAGCAAAAACGGGGGCAAAGACAGGGTTTATTCCCCCAAAAACCGGGGGAAAATGAACATTTTCAATGTTTTTTGGGCCCCGGCAAACTAAAAAAAGTCCGGGGTAAAACCGTGCAGTGAGACCCATTTTCCATAAGGTCCTTGAAAAATTGACGTGGTTTTCAGACGGCTTTCAAAAAAGGAAAACCGGCTGAAAAACCCCCGTTTGACATTTGCC